>CM057459.1:79847500-80025000 GCA_016271365.2 Neoceratodus forsteri
ATGGAAAAAGGCATGGATGACTAAACTCCCTCTGATTGGACAGCCTTTAGAGTGGCTAGAAATTGCTGCATGAAGTTTACCAGGGCTACTAAAACTAGTTATTACAACACAAACTGGATGTTTCACCAAATGCTCTTTGCTATTTTGGAAAACCCTGAGAGAGTGTAGAGGTCATAGATTGGCAAACTCCTTTCCTACAAAAATCATGTCTGGAAGTTCCAGCATCTCAGACAAACTCGAGATCCTAAATCTATTTATCAACCATTTAGCTATGGCAGGGCTGGCATTTGACTCATCTCCAGCTAACAACCTACGAGACCAACTATTTGATAAGGATCAGATGTGGTCGCCTCTACCCTTTCTCAGGGTCAAACAGCCTTCTCCTTCAGCCCTGTCACACTAAAACAAGTAGAGGACTTGCTCCTTCAGCTTGACACAAGAAAAGTGCTGGTGCAGATCTTTTAGAACCATATTTTTCAAAATAGCCTATCACACACTGGCTGTTGCATTACCCACCTGTTTAATTTGTCTCTTTCTCAGGGTACCCTTCCTTCTATTTGGAAAACTGCTCACGTCATTCCTCTATTCAAATCAGGTGATCCTAATAATATTAACAACTATAGGCCTATCTCCCTGCTTCCGACACTCTCTAACCTGCTAGAAAAACTAGTCAACCAATAAATCAGGAACTATCTTGATTCTCACAGCCTTCTCACTCAGAGCAATATGGATTCAGGCCTTGCCATAGCATGATCTCTGCCCTTGCCAAAGTTTCGTAATAACTGGCTAAATGCCTTGGACAATAAGCAATACTGTATGTATGTGCTTTGTTCTTGGATCTAAGCAAGGCTTTTGATACAGTGGATCCTCCTTGCTCCTGGGCACCCTTCGCAATTTTGGCCTGGATAATACAGCCCTCAAATGGTTTGATAGCTATCCGACTGGACATTCTCAGAAGGTAAAGGCCGATGGAGATCTCCCCTATAAGAACCTTACAAAAGGCATCCCACAGGGTTCTAATTTAGGCCCTCTTCTGTTTGCTATGTATATTAACAATATTCATACAGGAATAAAGTCTGTTAATATACACTTATTTGCCAATGACATTGTACTGTATATTTCTAGGCCATCTCCAGAAAAAACATGTCTTGACCTGCTACTTGAATTCAGCCATCTCCAGAAAAACCTGCTCCAATTAAAACTACTTCTAAATGCCAAAAAACCCAAAGGCAATACTATTTTCTCCCTCCGTTAAGTTGTCGCACATCACTAATCTGAGTGCCGTACCTCTGATCACTACCCTCCTTGGTGAACCTTTTGAATTTGTCACAAAATTAAAACATCTGGGTGTCTGGATTGATAATAAACTGTCCTTCTCTGAGCATATAGAGGAACGCACTGAAAACTCAAACAAAAGGCTTGGCCTATTCTTTTGAATAAAGCACCTTCTCACAGTGGAAGCAAAACCAGATGTGTCCAAACCACATTCCTTCCACTTCTAGATCCTGCATATATTCTATATGGCCAAGGTATAAAGGACTAAACAGGTTACAGCTAGATGTAGGGCCTGGGAGTGTAGGCAGTGTTTATGTCTGTAAAGAATCCTTAATTGGGAGTTAACAGAAGAGGAGAGGTGTTTGATGTGTGCGTGGTAGGTGAGGGATGTGTCCAGCGCCCCTGTGCATTTGAGATGGATAGCAGGGCATCACTGTAAGGGCTTTGATGGTGAGCAAAGATCATGGATTTCATCTTGCTGTAGTTTAGTATTAACCGATGGTCGGTGAACCAGGTTTCCAGTCCTCTAAAAAAGCCTTGTAGGGCATTCTGAAGAGAGTTAGGATTTGTGTGTTTCCAGTATATTACGGCATCATCAGCGTAGAGCAGTAGCTTTCCACCACAGGACTGTGGGAGGGTGTTTGGGAAGAGCGTGAAAAGTATCTCAACCCTAAGATAAAAACACGAGCGAGTTGTGTATGGTCACCCATATTTTATTTATTATAGTATATAGTAAAAAAATACAGAGAAAGATCCCAAAATGGGAGAGTCTCTGTAGAGCCATGCTACAGTACATTAAGCGCAGCCATGTACCCTGCATATCAGTGCATGAGCGAGTGTCTGCTCGCAGCAGTGCAAGAATGTACTCACACTAGTTACCGGGAGCCAAGCTGGCTGTAAACAAAGTGCTGCTGGGTGGATCATTTCAGCATCAGCAGACATACTGAGTATAACCATAAGTGACAGAAGAAACCTAATATGTGAGACTGTGTGTAGCCATGCTGAGAGAATGAAAGCCATGCGAAGTAACCAGCATCATATACTATATCTGATTATGCCCACTGAGTCGGCATTGAAAGGAACCCCACGGAACAAATGTCTTCTTCCATTCCAGTTATATAGGTGCATGTATTTTATGTCTAATACTACAAAAGGCAATGGAAGAATACCAATTAGCAAGCAGTGCAGAGTTCAGTGGTGCTAGACTATGGGATGAAAAAAGTTCTGAAATACAGCACCAGAAAACATCATGTGCTCACCCATTGGAAAATACTTTTTATCGAAAGCGCACGAGGTTGCTCCCCCAGAGGAAAATTCTGTTTACTGGAAGTGCATGGAGCTCCTCCACCAATATGGGGAACCTCACAGAATCTGGGCATGGCAAGGAGCAGCAGATTCTGTGGCCTATATTCATGAGCATTACCTGCAGCTTTAACACTGCTTTACTTTTTATTTCCTATCCCAAGTCAGCAGTATGCCACTGAACAAAACTGGAGATTGCAGTCTGTTTATATTCATGAACATTACTTCCACTGACGACGTCACATTGCCGTTACATGAATATAAGCATGTGAGTGGTGGTGGTGTATGCCTAGTTGGTGAATTGACTTGTCTAACTCTAAAAATGAATGGCACATAGCCTTGATGATGACATTTACTCACCTGGTAAAGGTGATTGCATGAGCACCCTTCATAGTGCTGTGGAATTCCTTACGATGTTTTCGTGCATTGGCCCATCAGATGGATGGGGAATACGCTATGGCAAGCAATACTGGAGCACCGTAAGGAGTGCAGTATATAACTAATAATATGACCCTTTCTTTTTGTTGAGTGAAACTGTCTCTGGTCAGGTAATTGCATGATTTATTTTGTGTTACTTTAGCACCAGCCGTCTGCCTTCTAGTGTTGAGTTAAAAATGTCTCTCTGATGCCGGCCTAGTGGCGCGGAGGGCAGAGGCACCCATGCCTCGCCTGTTGTCATGATGGCGACCCAGGTTCAGTGTTGGACTTGGATTGCCAGGAGCTGGCCGAGGAGAGGAGGATTGAGCATCATGAGATGGCTCTTCTTCTCTGAGAGGGAGGGTTGCAGGCTTTTGACACTGGTCCAACCTCTGATGGAGGCTCGGGGCATTCAGTGAACCTATGGCGGTGGGAGGGACAACAGACAGCAACAACTCACACTGTAGTGTGCGTGGTGTGTCTGGGTCGGCATTGCATGTCCAGCCCACCCTATAGAAAATGGGAAAATGGCTGGGTGTAGCCTTGATGATGTCGACCTCCCTGGCACCATGCTGGACAACAGGGACCCTCTCCATCACCAGATCTGTTCATCAGCGGGTGGTGCCCCATCATCAGACTCCCGCAACGGTGGGGGGGGGCTAAGCTGTTGGGGAAGCTGGGGCTGGGGGCCCTCACCAGATCTGTTTCTCCGGCTGTGTGGTGCCCCCAGTGACCCTGCCACAGGGGATAAGCTGTGGAGGAAGCCCCTGTATGTGCTGGGTGATGGGGCTGGGGGGGATCGGCAGAAGGTCAGGCTGCACTGCGGCAGGGAGGGAAAAAAAAGATTAACGGGAAAAAAAGTCTCTCCACATGATGGGAATTTGATTTCTACTGGGGTTGAATTTGCTTTCACACTGAGCCATATTAGGTAACTAGAACAGCAGGGAAGTTGTAAACTGTGAATGTATGTGGCTCAGCTTGTTATATCATATATCATTCCAGCAAGGCAGCTCTAAAGACAGCACAGATCCAGGGCTAAGCAGTCTGTGTTGCCCGTAGTGAAATACAATGCTTAGGTTGACATTATTACTGAAACTAAAGTCTCAACCAAAAAACACACTGCTGATGCAGATAACCAAAACGGAGAAAAAAGGTACTGCCACCTTTGCCTTATTCACAAGAATGTCCCCAATTTTGTGCCCATGCAAAAAATATTTTTGGGAAATTGTAGAAAGGACTCTGACATTCACATGTGGAATTTGCATTTGTAACTGGGCAGTCTAGCTTTGCCACTTCTCTTTCAATAAGACTGACCACTGAGCAAAAACAAGTGAAGAATCCTCTTTCTGAGCAACACAGACAGCAGGCAGGTCAGACAGCAATATCTGTTCGGCACTGAGTTACTGTATTCCTGATAGATAAACCAGTGTCTTTGCAGTCTTTAAATGGAAGACTGTGAGGACTGGAAAACCATTCAGCATGACATCAGTAAATACTTTTTATTTCCGTTAGACTTCGGTTATAGTGGAAACCCAAGCTATATTTTTATCCTAAAGAGACTTTGCAGATTTTCCTTTTATAGTGACGACAAGCAGCATAACTGTTCTTTCCTGGCTCTTAATCAGAAAATCATCCCTAACAAAAAAACACATATCCTGGGTGCTATTTAGTAAAATAGATTCTCTTCCCTTGAGACGTCTTCTATCTCACCGTCTCAGTGCCCCAAAGTGATGTAACTTCTCCCTAGCAGACCCAGACCAGCAGGTGGACCATGCAGTTCATCTTCAGCCTTCTTAGCTTCTCCACCAACTGCAGGAGGGCACAGGATAAAACCAGAAAGCTTCAAGACCCCAGGGAAACCCTGGAACCTCTAAAACTAAAGGACTTATGATAACTGAGGATTGTTTTTTCCCTAAGGGAAACCAGGTTATAATTCGCTCTTATAACCCGCGGGTTATAATGGCGAATATGTGCCGGGTTTCCCTTGTGCGCATGCCACAGCAGCAGCTCTTCTTTTGCTCAGTGCCAGCCGCTAGTCCTTTGCACCGGACACTGCCACTTGGCGGATGAGTGTATTAAAAAAAAAGTAATGGGGCACTTCACTCTATAAAATTAACCAATTTAAAAAAAAAATAAGGTAAACCTTTCCCTTCAGCAGCTGCTTTCCAACCGCATGAGTGAGCCGAAACCCAACCAGACCACACAGGGAGAGGATGTCTTTTTATTTATATAGTTGCTACGGTGAAAAAAAAAATCCCCAGCAATTATATAAAATAAAACTTGGGGTGGGGCATTTAATTTGAGATTTTACACACACCACTTGGTGTTGGAAGTTTAAATAAAGCCCTCAAGCTTCGCTCTCGGGGTTTATGTAGCATCCAACACCTTGGGTGTGTGTAAAATCTCATTAAACACACCACCCCATGCATTATTCTATGTGTTATTTTATTTAAATCCTTCATTTAAATTGGTCACTCTGGACTCCAGTTTCTCCCACAAACAAATCAGATTTATTTTCCTAAGCCCTTAAAGATTTCAATTTCTTAAAGACTTTTAAAATGTCACAGTTCCATGGGGCTTACTTTTTACACAGTTGGAATACTGAGAGAGTGATATTTGCGGGCATTCGTAGGCTTAGATTTTCCATTATCAGAATCAGCAGCAAACCTTTTTACTCAGGACCAGAAGCATGAAGCTCCCAAATTAGACCAATGGCACAGGTAAGTACCTGAATTTGTCACTGACTCCTTCATTACAGAGCTTCTCATAGAACAATGGGACTGTCTGTAACCACAAATGTTCACCTTTTCTCTGCAGGGCTTCACTTAGAAAACTGGGACTTCAACCCAAAATGTTCATTTCCTCTGCCCAAGCACCTCGACCATGGGAGTGATGTGCTCCTCTGACGTCACTGAGTTATTTCATACTCGAGGCGTAAATTCCACAGCCTGCTAATTCCTTGGTGCTGATCTCAAACACTGCTCATGTTGCTTCATTCAAGCTCTTGTCCTGGACCGGCCTGGTCCCTGATGCTTCTCTCTCTCTCTCCCTATACTGGTTTCCGAAGATCTCCCTGAAGCTGAGCCGCCCACAGCAGTCACAGTGGCTCCATTACTTACTATTTCTCTTGCTGAGACGAGCCACAGCCTATACTAGCCTAAGGGGCTACCCTGGGACTCTAACCCAACTGTAGGTCCAGGGGTTGCCCCTCCAAGCAGGTCCCCACCAAATCCAGGCTGCCGCCCACTCCCTTTCCACAAGCCCATGAGCCAAAGTGCCACTGGGCAAAGGAATGGGGGCTTCCACAACCCCCTGATCCCCTGCAGCTCAGAAATCCTCTTCTGCTACTGGACCCAACGCCCCCGAGGTGGTTCTCTACCTGCCATCCAAACACTCCCTAAATGCTCTACCATCCAGTCCAAGGAGATCCAGGACCCAAACGACTGCAAACTGCCTTACTGCTCACCTCACACAGATGCCCCAACCCAGGGACCTGGCGCCCACCACCGAAACTGTCAACCTGCCTTAAGGGGGGCCTCAGACTGCCCTGCTGCAGAACCTGTCGATTTCTCCACCATTTCCCCAATTCCCCTATATACAGCCCCAATTTGCTGCCCCCAAGTGGCAGTGAACAAAAATACACACCCCCAGTGCACCAGAACTCCCTAAACACTGGGGGGAGGTGGGTCCCTAAAGGTGAGCAATAAGCCCTTCCTGTGGGTAGGGAGCTTACATGTACATTGCTTGTCAAAATCAAATTAGTCAGAGACAAGAACCTCAAGATCCTTTTCCTGGTCCAAGCTTTGAGGGACTGACCCCACAGGTTATAGCCATATCTGGAGTTTCTTAAACCAAAGTGGAACACTGCAGATTTGTCGTGATCGAAATACTGTTTACATGGGTTTACATTTCCTGCTGTTTTACTTCCACATCTGTGGGACTCTTTCTTGTTTTAAACTGTCTGAATGGATTTTGAGGGTGTCCCATTGTTGCTGAACCCTTCCACCCATGAGTGTGTTTCCCTCAAGGTACAGTACCTGTGTTGTGAGTTCCCGCATGTTTCCAGAACCTGCCTTGTGTGAAGCATGGTGTAAACCCCTTTGTTTTTTTGCAGAGTAACGTACAGTAGTAATGTACGGTTACTAATAAGTATGCTGTGCAAACCTGTACCCATTTTATAGGGATTTCCATCTGTTCCTCTCCTTTCTAGTGGTGAATCTGATGATGTTATGGTCACTGTTTCCCAACATATCTCCAGCTTGCTAATTCTCTGACCAAATCTCTTTATTGCTAGAGATCAAATCCAGTGCTGTTTGCCCCCCTAGTGTTACCCTTGGCACATTGTATCAGATAGCAGTAATATCAAAACATTGCCTACTTTGTCTTGCCTTGCCCTCTTCCCAGTTGACATTTCAGTAGTTGGACTCTCCCATGAGCAACATACTTTATTTTGCCACTCCCTTTGCGATTACGCCATGATGTTTAAAGGAGCACTACAGTCAGCATTTACAAAAACATGTGTTGTACAGAGTGTTTTGATTTGTGTGTGCTGTCCTAGTGTGTCCTTCCCTTTGTCTGCTAGGAGTTTTTTTTTATCTAAATTAGCCTGCTAGTTTTATCGCCCTTAGGGATCTCCATCTTAGCATGGTTTATTGCTGTTCTTACTTCTACAATGCCTCCTATCCCATATGACAGTAATGTATCCAAGACCATGGACTCAGTAAGTACTGGTTTAGAGTCACTTTTAGAACAGCAGAGCTGTGATATTAACTTTCCTTATTCAGTGAGCACTGATGGCTACGTTTTGTAGTTCAGCACAGCAAATACCTGAGGGCTAATTGAGTGCCACTGCCCCTCTGTCCTTGGTCTGTCTATGTACGGAGATTTAATAATGTTTTTATCTCTGATGCCTGATTTTTTTTTTTTTACAGAATTTGCCTAAATGCCATGTGTATATGGGAGGAGGAATTGTTAGCTAACAGAGGGAGGTAGGGTAACTGAGGATGACACGCAGAAAATAACCATTCTTAAAGCTGAGAGGACACTGTTTTTATATCTCTAGATGCCCTCCAGTTTTCCCTTTAGCATCTACCCAATATTCTGATTTTTTTTTACTTTTTTTTTGAATTTATAATCTAAATGTGTTGCCTTTGTATCTACTTTGAATTCCTCTCTCCTCAGCAGCTGCTGCTTTCTCTTTTCACACTGCCTGATCATTCTATGACATCAGTAACTCCTTTCCAGGCCATTCAGATGAATAGCATGGAATGGTGTTATTGATGTCACAGAATGTCTTAGAAATAAGAAAATAAAGAGCAGTAGCTGGTGAGGAGAGTGGAACTCTGTGTATACCCGAGGGCACCCCAAAACTAGATTTATTTATAAAAAAAATCATCAAATCATATCAGAATACATAACTGGCATGGAAAGGAAGATGGAAGGGCAGTTAACTATGTAAAAGTCATTTCCTATCTCCTTTAACAACTCCTTTTGCTCTGTAGTCACAGGGAAAGACAGAGGGCTGTGCCAGAGAGTGGCATTATGGCAGCTGTAAGGGGGGATCGCTGAGTTTAGGCAGCAGCAAGTGTTTACCAGTAAAAGGGTTTGCAAAGGGCTAGAGCCCTGAAAATAGATAAGGCACCTGGTCCAGATGGGATGCATCCGAGGGTGCTCAAAGAATTGGCAGTGGAACTAACTCAAGTCCTGGAGAGGCTATTCACTAGCTCAGTTCAGACAGGGATATTTCCTAAAGACTGGAGAGTAGCAGAAGTAGTCCCACTCCATAAGGGGGAACAAGGAGCAACCGGGTAACTACAGACCTGTCAGTCATACTTCTGTTGTAGGTAAACTAATGGAGACACTAGTCAAAGAGGACCTTGTCAATTACCAGGAGAGCAATGGGCCATATTGTGGATTTACCCTACTTCAGTTTCAGCAAGGCATTTGACTTAGTGCCTGACCTGGGAACAGCAAAGAACACAGATGGGTGAGAAACTGATTGGAATGGAGACAGCAAAGGGTTATGGTTAATGGACCCAAATCAGAAGAGAGTGAGGTCTCCAGTGGGGTGCCAGAAGGATCAGTCCTGGGTTCAGTCCTCTTCAATATGTTCATCAGCGACAAGGGAGAAGGAATCCAGGGCAAGAAGTGTCTCTTTGCAGATAACACTAAGCTCTGTGGCAGGGTAGACAGAGAGGAGGGATGCAGAGGCTAGAGAGGTGGTCAAAGGTTTGGCAGTTAAAATTCAGTGCCAAAAGTACAAGGTGAACCTGAGGACACAGTACTGGATGGGGGTGGGAGGGAAGCTGTGCATGACCACTGAAGAAAGAGACCTATGGGCATCACCAATGACTCCCTAAAACATCCAAACCAGTGTAACAAGGCCTACAGTAAGGCAAACAGGATTCTGGGGGGTACAGAAAGGAGTATTTACAGAAGAAGGAAGGAGATGTTACTGCCTCTTTATAGGTCACTGGTGGGGCCCCACCTGGAGTATTGTGCCCAGTTCTGGAGTCCTCATTTAAGCAAAGGTAAGGATTGGCTGGGGACAGTGCAGTGTAGGGTGACCAGAATGATTCAGGGCCAGCAAGGCAGATGTTATGAGGATCGGCTGAAGGCACTGAACATGTAGTCACTGGAGGCTGAGGACAGAGGGGAGATATGATAGAAACCTTCATGTTCCTGAAAGGAATGAACATGGTCAACTGTGAGGAACTATTTAGCATACGTAGCAGATCAAGAACATAGGGCATGAGTGGAAACTGACAAGGGGGGGGGGGGATTGAAGAGGTAGGTGAGAAAGTGTTATTTTACAGAAAGGGTGGTGGAGCCATGGAACAATCTGCCAGTTGATGTGGATGCCAAAACCCCCTATTGTAACCTGTAGTACCCACCCGCCTTGTCCCCTGGCTCGACAGTGTCCACTGGACAGCCTCTCCTTCCCCCAGACCCACTCCTTCCCTACCAGGTCCAAATAGGGATGTAACCCTCTGTCTTCTCTGAGGACTTAATATATCCATGATTGTAACTCACAATTTTGTAACGTTGTGTAACCTAAGTAACATACAAACTACTATATTATGTAACCTAAGTGTATCTATGTTAAATGTTCCTTTTACTGCGCCTGTGATATTATCCTCTGTTTTAATCTGCACTGTAATAACTGTCTTGATGTCTGCCCTCCCTGCGACGAGGTGCCTTTGTAAATGAGTCTCTGACTCAAAGGTTGTAAACTCGATTTGTAATGAATAAAGAATAAAGAACAATGGTTTCAAACATGGCTGGGACAGAGTGAAGGGCTTAGTGGTTGCTCAGGGTGACAGTGGTAGGGTGGGAAGCATGGGTGTGGTTAGTGTGGGTTAGAACTCTGTATGGAAAACAGGTCCTGGGTTTGGTAGGGTTTATGGGCAGACTTGGTGGACAATGGTCTTTTTCTGCCATCATTGTCTGTGTTTCTATATCTGGAGTACATTACTCCCAGGTACACTACAGGTGAACTATATACCTCATTTGAAATAGTTTTCTATGGGCTTTCAAACTACTGTGTCAGTCACTGTGCATTAATGTTTCCTTTTAAAACTGGGGAAGATGGCATCCTATTTTTGTATATGAGAAAAGGCACTCTGTGCACAGTAGTGGCATCCAGTAGCAAAAGCTGTGAGTAACATTTGAAAGCACTACTGCCATCCAGTGGTAGCCTGTGGGATAGCACAGATGATAGTCAAAGAAGCACTCCACCTTTCCAGCTAACTGAAATGTCCCTTTAGCTGAATGGTTACAACTGCTGCCTTTGAAAATTAGTATCCTAGGTTTGATTACAAGCAAAGGCTGGAGGTACATCTGCTAAAGGAGAGGGAACAGACATGTAACACTTTATTAGTCACAAGAAAAGTGTGGTCTGAAATAGAATGGTCGCCATAAAATGAGTTGCTGCTTCAAGTGATAAATGCACTTCAACACCTGCTATCAGTCGCTTTAACTGCTGTTCTGTCTTCAAGCCATCAGATTTTTTTAAAGAGCTTAATACTATAGGTTGGAGAATTCACTTTCATTAGATTTTCTCCCTGATGTAAACATTTTAACACTTCATTCCAGATAGATGATGAAATGAATTTTGTGATACTCCTTGTATGTAGGGCTGTTTTGTTAGATAAAAAGGCTTAACTTATCATCAACTTCATACACTTTTATGTCTGATCTGTGCATGTGGCTTAGGGGTGAGGGCTCAGAGTGTAATTTTTACCGGTGGCATGGAAGTATTTGTGCAGTTATTGGCCACCTGTAAGAATCTGAAACACGTGCTGCGGGCTGCCACAGAGCAGCTGTAGTCAGTAGAGGTAGAGTGCAGAGCACCAGGCATTTAGTGGTGGCTATGGTGGATTGCGCTATTATCTTCATCTATGCAGATGCAACAACCAGGTAGTCCCCGTGATGCTCTCCTGTGGGCGGGGAGGGGTGGCTGATGTTGCATGGTCACCCACAATATAAATGCTTCCTTTGCTCCTGCCATAGGAGGTTCTGCTATAGTGGGTTACCCCCCAAGTCAGTACATGCTGCATCCTCATCCCACTCCATACATTACCAACCCAGCGCAGGGTACTTGGGACTTGGACTCGATCCCAGGTCTCCCACTTGACAATGCAGTGGGTCAGCAGCTTTCATGCCAAGGAGCCGAAACATGACATATACTGTACTAGCACCAGTTCACATTCCCAGGTGGATTGACAGGAGTGCAATTCATGGTAAGGCTCCAGTGCTTAAAAGGCAATGAATAAATGGCCTGTTAACATCACTACGCCAATAGTGGGGGCCATTAAATATGGGAAAACAGCTAGCGAGGCACATTATCAGAAAGCAAGGCACTGATAAAACACTTTCAACCATCAACCTGTCTCTCTTCTTTGAATGTTCACCTTTAGCAGCAATAAATTTGCCGTTTTGACAAGTGGATACACACTGGGCATATTATAGTAATTGCCATTGAAAGCATTTATGAGTTGTAAATGTAGTCTCTTGGCCTGTGTCTCAAAGTGTAAACCAGGGTGATGGTTCACTATTTTTGATATGAGTTTTTTGCTTTATAAAGATACAGATTGATTGTCTATTTTTTATTTAACAAATTGTTTAGGGTTGATCAGTGTTGAGGTCTGAATTTAAAAAGATTAGTGTTCCCTTTTGAATTGACATTTTTAGCCTTACATTGAAACACAGAACGTAGAACAGAAAAGTTGACAGCAGATAAGGACTGCTTGGTCCAGCCAGTCTGCCTGAATTTCCCTACCTACATTACCGCCACAGACCCTACCTGGCCTCTGGCTTACACCCCCCTTGATTCTAAGATTCCCTTGTGCCTGTCCCATGCCTTCTTAAATCCTGTGACCATTTTAGCTCTCACCACTTCCACTGGGAGGCTGTTCCAAGTGTCCACCATCCTCTCCACGAAGATGTCCTTCCTCACATTACCTCTGAGTCCCCCCCAGCTTCATATTGTGACCCTATGTCCTTGAGCATCTTTTTCTTTGGAAAATGCTGCCTTTCTGTACCTTGTTTTTTCCTGTGAGGTATTTGAATGTCTCTTTCATATCCCCCTGTTCCCTCCTGTCTTCTGTGCAGTACATAGTTAAATCATTTAGCCTTTCTTCATAATGGTTTTGATGCAGGGCCTGCACCATTTTGGTTGTCCTCCTTTGCATCACCTCCACCCTATCTATGTCCTTTCAGAAATGGGGTCTCCAGAACTGTACACACTACTCGAAGTGGGGTGTCACCAACAATCTATACAGGGGTATTATTACCTCCCTCTTTCTGCTGATGATACCCCCTGCCTGTGCATCCTAGCATTCCTCTAGCCTTCCCCACTGCTTTGTCACCACAGGTGCCAGAACGGGGGGGGGGGCACTATAGCTATGACCCTACCACTTTCATAAGTGGCCCTATCAGTTTGCAATCATGTTCATTTATTACTAGGGAAGAACGTATCCCTTATATCCTTGACCCTACCATTTTTCAGACCCTTCCAGCACCAATGCTTGTCACACTGTTTCGCTACCTTCAGGTCATCGGAATTGATAACCCCCAAGTCTATTTCCTGCATTGTGACTACTAAACAAACATTTCCCTTCTGAGTTTTATACGGCCCCTGGGTTTCTATGCCCTAAGTGCATGATTTTGCACTTTTTTGCATTGAATATTAGCTGCCAAACTCATGACCATTCTTTAAACTTCTTCAGATCCTCCCTCCTTCTTTCAATGCCCCCAACCCCCACCCGGTGTCTCTGCTCTGTTGCAGATTTTGTGTACTTCCGGACAGGAATACCTTCCCTTCTAGTCCTTCTGCAGTGTCACTAATAAAGACACTGAAGAGGACCAGGCCCAACACTGACCCCTGCGGCACCGTGCTAGTCACCTTGCCCTCCCCAGAATGTACCCCATTTACCCCTATTTTTTGGCTCCTACCACTAAGCCAACTCTCCACTCATTTTACTATTTTAGGACCCATTCCTAGGCTACTTAGTTTTTTTATCAGCCATCTATGTATAACGGTATTGAAGGCTTTGCTAAAATCTAGATAGGCCACATCGACCGCCCCTACCTGATTGACTTCCTTTGTTACCCAGTCAAAGAACTCAATCAGGTTTGCCCAGCAGGACCTCCCCCTGTGAATCCTTGTTGCCTCAGATCTTGTAGACCGCTGGTAACAAGGTATTCTCCAATCCTTTCCTTCAGTAGTGATCCCATTACTTTGCCCACTGTCGAAGTCGGGCTGATAGGCCTGTAATTTCCTGCCTCCTCCTCCCTATTTCCACTTTTGTGGAGTGGGACTACATCTGCCCTCTTCCAGTCATTTGGTTTGGGGTATGGCACAGATAACATGAAGTGTGTTTCTGGGCCTTTTTCAAAGTATTTAACTAGTATTTAAGTTGATGAATAAATATTGGATTTAACCCTGTTGGATTCACACTTTTGATTCCTAGCCCTTTAAAGCTGATCACATATACTGTAAAATACAGTCCTCTGGGCAGCCAAACCACACCCCCTGAGGAAGAACTGTCCCTGAAGCACTGAGGCATTTGGCCGAAATCTTCTTCAGTGTGTACTTTGACACTGGCACATGGCACTGTGGTGTTTATTATCAGCTAAAATTAGCTTTGCAACTTTTTTTTGTCAGTATCTTGCTTCCAGGTTGTGTACCTCACTATTTGTTTCCTGTGAAAGTTGGAGCTGGCCGATCTGGCAAGAGCACCATAGACTACTGTATCAGGCACTGCCCTGTAAGAATTTATTAATTCGGGGGCATTACATTGTGCCCTCTGGGTAGCACGAGATATTAAGCGCTGGCGATTGGGTGCCTACAATAATGACAACCCAATCCCCGGCGATGTCTGCAGGGCTACTATAGGTAGGGCGGCCGGATTGGGGGTCGGCGAATATAGCGACGGATGTCGCTGCTATCGCACGCTGCGGGGGAGTGAGTACACAGCGAGGAGCGGGAGGGAATGTGAGGGGTGGTGCCACTGTGGATTGCTGAGCCGACCACATAGTGTGGTGGGTGGGTTGGTGGGCAGGGTACTGGGTTTGGGTCCGGGTGCTCATGTGTTTTTTTGTGCCTGGCCCAAACCTCTTTTTTTTTATGTTTGCACACACACACACACACACCGACATACACTCCCCTAGAGTTGAGAATCCTTAAGTAGTGTGGTGCATAAACATTAAAAAATGAAGTCCCTGGCACCGTTTTGCTGTGCGCCAGGGTGGCAGAGTGCCAAAATAAATTTTCGGCACTCTGACTTCGCGATAACGGCAATCGCCTATAGGCTTTCGCCATTATCACATAAACCCGCCCTCTGTGCTCCAGTTATGTGGGAACATGCCTATATGGCACTCAGATTTCTGCTTATGGGTGGGGACTCCTGCCTCATTACTTGTGCAAGTACAGTTAAATGTGAGAGAGGGAGCTGACTGTACCTCTAAACTGCTTGTCACTCTCAAAATATGGGGCCCCTATTTATTGTTTGTATTCTGAGTAAAAAAAAAATACATGCAGCTGACAGCAATAGCAAAATAATATTGTGAAGTGTGCAGCTCATACTGGTAGTTAATACAAAAAAACCTTACATAGACGAAGAAAAGTTTAAAAAAAATCTCTTCTGCGGGTGCAGTCTTCAAAAAGTTTGTTAATCACAGCTACAAGAAATGTGTTTGAACATAAATGGTTTGCCTTAGGCACACAAAACTGTAATTTTGCTGTTGTTACAGCATTTAATCCCATCACTAAAACAGTTTTTAGAATGTCATGCACTGGTGTTCAGTTGCTTGGTATCTAACAATTAAGCAATTTTCACATTAATGAAGAACAATAATATTAGTGTAGCTGTTGCTTAATTTGATATTCAGGTTTAAATTGATAGGGCATAGCAGTTGATTTGACCCTGTTAACTCCTTGACGGATCAAATGTCTTATTGGCCAGTCAGTGCCCCCTTCGGGTATGCTATGTTTTCTTTGAAGACGTAATGCAAGCTGCAGTTTCTGAAACTCTGGAGAACTGATAGCAAACATCTGGATAGAGACACAATGAGGCATGAAACAGCTCACGTACAGTAGCTGTATTTCATGACACCAGCAACGCTTACTCAGACATGCCTGTGGGAGCTATGGTGCATTTCACAGCCTTATTGTTTAACACATGCACACATATGCTTACTTAATGGGTAGAAATCTCACATACTGTATCTCTTTCCAATGAGTTGCATTTACATAGCAAGACACCTTTCATCCTTGATAGTCATAGGAAATTATCCCACACTTCAGTTACATGTTCTCCATTTATGATCAAGTTCTAACACAGAGATGCTAGACATGATTAGGCTGGTATTACTGATGTGTTAGAAAGGAGAATGTTATTTGTTAGCCACAAGCAACCATGTATGGACAGTTAGATGAGTAAGAAGATCCAACTGACCATGAACTGGCTTCATCTGAAATCTGTTTGTTCCAGTAAGAACGTTATTGAAGAAAGGCATTGCTTATGAGTTACTCTGGGATTAATTTGGGTTTTCACTAGTCGAGTGCCAGCACTTAAGACAAATCTGTTGTGCCAAGACTTTCTTAATAGGCATAGAGCATTAACTATAAAGCTGAACTGTTAAACAAATTGATACTACATGATGTTGTTTGCATTTTAAATTTTTATTTATTTAGAAATGTTTGGCAGGTATGCACACTAAGCTGAGGCTCCATTCCTGGTGTGACCCTGGGGAAGGTGTCATAACATATAAAATACAGGAACATCAACCAATATGATCACACAATACAGAGAAATACAGTTGCAAATAAGCAACAGACCAAACATCATAGGAGGTGTATGCAAAGCAACCACATGCAGTACATATACAGAAATACTGTATATGTGTGAATATATATATATATAATATATAATCTATATATACATTCATTGCAAAAACTCCATTAATGCATCAGTTAGGGTTAATATTACAGCGACAAATGTATGGAAATGTTGTGTTAGGGTTACTAACACTACCTCCCCCACCCCCACCTTCCACACCAACAGGCATGGGTGTGCCTTGGGAGTCATCGGACTAACTCTTACTCCATTCTGTGTCAGGAAGCAGAGATGGTACAGTATAGAGAATGGGGTGAGAGTTAGGTCCGATGATTCCCAAGGCACACCCCAGTGCTTGTTGGTGTGTGGAGGGGGTGGAGGCTGGTAGGTTAGTAAACTAATACAAAATTTCCATACTTTTGTCACTGTAATATTAACCCTAACTGATGCATTAACAGAGTTTTTTGCCATGAATTTCCTTCTTTTGAGAAAGTGTGATCTTTGTTAGGGCACAGGCCCTGTGGGCCCTGTGCCCCATGCATGCATATTGTAATTGTCTCTGATCGCTCCTATGTAACCATAGCTGTACAGACATTCATTTGTGGGACCCATCTATCCATAAGTGTAGATACATTGTAATGAACTCTCATCTCTCAGTGGGAATGCAGGGCCCGCACAAGGCCCTCTGGGCCCTGTGCTTCCACTACTGCATAATGGAGGACCCTGCGCTTGCATTACTGCATAATGGTATCCATCTGTGGGAACGCAGGGCCATCTACCCATAAGTGTAGAGACACAGCACAGGCCTAGAGACATTCCAAGTAACCCTTGTGATGCCAATGGTGCAATATCTCAGTAACCATAGGAACACTGGAAGAAATTCCACCGCAGTTGTAATCATGGCCTAGCAACCTGCTCGTGTGCCTAAAGGTGTACTAAGCTGCGTTTAGCAAAAAATCTGTATCTTGAACCATTTTCAGGATATTTTATTTTATTTAAAATTTGATGACTGGAAAAGGCACACTGAGCCGAGGCTCGCTTTCCAGGTAGCAACCAGCCGGATATAGCCGCTGGAAGGTGCCGCTGCCTGCCACAATGTTATCTTATGGGAAAGTTTTAAACTTCAGATGTTATAACTATGGAACCAATGTAATTTTTAATTTTTTTTTAAATTTCTGTTTTCCCTCCTATGTCCCTGCCAGTGCCGCACCATCGGGAGACACCAGTTAAACCGTCCTGCCTAGTGCCTTACCTGATAGCCCCGGCCCTCCATCCTGCCTCGGAACCCCCTGGGTGAGGTCAGGTAGTGTCCAACCCCGAATCTTGTGGTTCTTATCAGGGTCCGGGACTGCAGGCAGGCACTGGCACATCAGGACCAGGCTCGGCGCTCCGTCTTCCCGGCTCTGGGGGTTTATTTCCTTGTTCTATGGGATGTTGATGCCCACGCCAAGGCGCACTTGGACGACATCAGCAACGCCCCTCCCTCTTCTTCCATGAAGGAGCTGCCCCTGGAGCTGACTGGTCCCAGACCTACGCCTGTGACCAATCATGTCCCAGTGACTTCAACTTGCTGTCGCGCCCCAGCCTCTGCCAGGGGTCACCGCTGGCGGACTGGAAAGCCCTCCCACCCCTGGAGAAGGCTAGCTGTCGTTGGACACTCCAGCCTATCTCCCCAGCGGCCTGAGCTTGCCCCGAACCCAGGTTGCCAATGTGGTGCAAGATGTAGTGTCCAGCACTCAACCTCAGCCCCACCAGGCTGGCCACCAGTGTAAATTTTATTACCAAACCAGCAAAAGGCAGATCTGTGAGGCAGGCCCTTCATACCCTGGAAATTTTAGCCTAAAAGTCCTAACCATTTATTTGTTATGAAGTGGCAAAGAAATAGTTTGTTCTTTTTGGTACTTTTGCAAATTTGTGAAACCTTCACAAAATTTGTGAAAGTTTTGTGAAAGCTTTCGCAAACTTACTGTCACAAATTTGAAGCACTTCCAATGGCAAAACTGAAAAAAAAACTATTTCCAATCATTATTTAAAAATTAATGTCAAGATCATGTTTGTCAGGGCCCGATTAGGTAAACACAACTGTTGGTGTTTACCAAGGGGTATATTTTGATTGCAGCGTTTTTATCCATTGCTAACTGAAAACAAGATGATGGCCGTGTGAAAGTGCAAAATCCATTTGCGGCTGTAAAATGGACTTTCTGAAAGCAACATGTGATTTTGCATGGAACATCTAATTTTTACTATAGGCTATAATGGGAAACTTTAAACTTTAATAACTTTTGAATGGATTAATATTTTTTCACCAAACCTTCAAAAGATATATCAGTGAGCCAGACCCCATATACCCTATCAATTTCAGACCAGACACCCAAAGCGTTTCAAACATAGAGACGAGCAAAGAATTTGCACCTAAATGGTAAATTTCACATTTTTTGGCACTCCGCAGCTCTGCAATCACACATCCGACCGGAGCAAAACTTGCCAGATCCAGAAATCTATGGTACCAGACAGCACATGCTAAATTTCAGGCAAATCGGTTGAATGGTTGCAAAGTTAAAAAGTGCAAAATTTTGGGTTTAACATAGAAGTGGCCATGCAACAATAACTATAGGGCTCTATCGCACCCTACAATATATGTATATGTGTGTATATATATATATATTTTTTATACACAGTACAAATACACACATATATATATATATATTCTTTGCAAAAAAAAACATTGTTACTGCATCAGTTAGGGTAACAGCAACAAAAGTTTTTGAAATGTGGTGTTAGGGTTTCCAACCCTAACACTCCATCCCATCCCCACCCTACATGCACCAACATGCGTCGGGGGTGCACCTTGGGGTTGTCAGCCCTAATGCTCACCTCATTCCATGAGTAAATAAGCTGAGATGGATACAGTATAGGAGAATGGGGTGAGCGTTAGGGCTGACTAACCCAAACACCTGACACCTGTTGGTGCATGCAAGGTAGTGAGGTGAATATTAGGGTTGGAGACCCTAACACCACATTTCAAACTTTTGATTCTGTAACTCTAACTGATGCATTAACAAAGTTTTTGCAAAGAATTCATTACTTTTTGAGAAAGTATAATTGTAGGCTTGTTTGCTTGTGGGGCACTCCATCCATCCATTAGTTTAGAGAGATTGTAATTGTATCCTTATTTCCCTGTGGCCCTGCGCTCCCATCAGTCCATAATGGTATCCATTTGTACATGTGGGAATGCAGGGCCCTCTGAGCCCTGTGCTCCCATCCATGCATAATTTTTCAGATTGAGTAGTGCTATCCTTATTTGCCTGTGGGAGCGCAGGGCCCTGCACTCCTATCCCATAGTGTACAGCATCAAAAAACTCTCACATTGCAGTCTTATCCTATAGAAAACACAGCAAAATTAGAAAGCTGTGTAACTGACACCAAATGAATATATGTTCACAAAACCACCAAAAGGCTCATTAGTGGCACAAGCTCCTTGTACTCTGGAAATTTCAGAGCAAAATTGCAAACTGTTTCTTAACAGCGTAGTGACAAAGAAACAACTCCGTAAACCTCCCATTACAATGCTATCCTATGGGGAATCAAATAAAATTTAAATCTGCAGAACTCCAAACCAAAGTAATATAGTTTCACCAAACCAGCAAAAGGCACATCTTGGGGGGGGAAGCCCTTTGTACCCTGAAAATTTCAGCCCAAAATTCCAAGCCATTTCTTTGCTATGACGTGACAAAGAAACAGCTATATAAAAAATTTTTTTCACAAATTGTGAAAAAGTATCCTTTTCTGCACTTCCTTTTACGCAGTTTGTGGGAAAAGAAAATCCTTTTTCACGAACTGCGAAAAAGGATCCTGTTTTGCTGTTTTTTTTGGTTTGTTTTTTGTTAAACAGGATTTCCTCGACACATTTCTAAGTAAGGAATAAAAAAAAAACAACCCCAGATTTAGATTCTGCGGGCCCCAATTAGGTAAAAACAACTGTTGGTGTTTCCTAAAGCCCTATATATTTTTTTTTAATTTAAGTTTGTTGTCACAGCTAACTTAAAACAAGATGGCGGTGGCATGAAAACAGGATTCCGCGTTTGCAAAAGAGAATTCCACATCTGCGAAAGAGAATCCTGATTCGAGGCTCACATCTAAATTTCCCATAGGAAATAATGGTAAGCTTTGAAATGTAATAACTTTTGAACAGATATTTTTCACCAAACCTTCCAAGACCTATATACCTAAAATATCAGACCAAAATTCCACAGTTTTTGCGCAATGCAGTGACAATTTCACAAAATGGTAATTTACGAGCTTTTGACACTCCATATCTCTGCACTCGCACATCCGACCATAACAAAACTTGCCACATCAAGAGATCCTTGGTCCCTGATGGAGCATGCCAAATTTCACGTGAATCTCTGAAACGGTTACAATGTTGTTAAAGTGCAAACATTTCCGTTTAACATAGAAGTTAAATTTAACCCTAACTATAAGGGCACGACTGCGCCCCTATAATATATTCTTTGCAAAAACTGTGTTAATGCACCAGTTAGGGTTTACCTTAATGTCAAAAAAGTAGGGAAATGTGGCATTAGGATTGCCAGCCATAACTGTCCACCCGACTCCCTCAAGCAGCAAAAGGAAAACGCATTAGGGTTTTTGTTCTCCAGAGGCAAATTAGTGGTGTGATCTTCCTTGGGGTTGTCAACCCAAGTGTTTACCCCTCCCCAAACCTGTAGCCTCCTGTCAGAAGCACACGGTACAGCACCAATCCATACTGATACACTCTCCAAAGGTAGAGAAGTCTGTCTTGCCACATGTTGCCAACACAATGTTTTGTAGCTTTCTTCACGCAGGTTCTGAAGAAAGGAGATAATGTCTGACCTTGTTTGGTAAGGGAACAGGGTGAGCATTAGGGTTGACAGCCCCATAGAAGATCCCACCACTCATTCACCAAAACTCTGGAGACCCAAAACCCTAATGTTTTTTTTTCCTTTTACTGTTTGGCGGATGCTTGGAGGGTAGGGTAGGGAGGTAGGGTTGGAAATCCTAATGACACATTTCCCTGCTTTTGTGGCATTAAGTTAAACCCTAACTGGCGCATTAACGCAGTTTTTGCAAAGAATTTCCTTTCTTTTTGAGATAGTGGAATTGCATTCTCATTGGGATCTGTGTGAACACATGCTGATATGCAGGACCCTGGGGAAGAAAGTGAAGACTCCATCCACTCACAGAACTACAGGGACCTTTGGGCCCTGCACTTCCATGTGACAGATGGCAAGAATTCATGGGTCTGTCTGGTGGGTTGCAGAAGTGCTGGGCCCCTCCGTTCCCTGCGCTTCCATGTGGCTGTAGATACAGACGCACAGGCAAAGAGTCCATCTGTCAGCCAGTGCACAGGGCACTGTGCCACCCTCAGATGCAGATGTGCAGGGCGCTATGCCAAGAGAAGAGTTGTCTTCATTATATGGTACCTGGGCCCATGGAGGCAACCCTACATCTTTCATTCCCTGCCGGGGGGGTCTCATAACAGCACCGCCCCCAGCCATTACCCCATCCAGCTGGGTCACTGAGCTCACCCTCGAACGTAGCTCACCGGGACAGGATATCAAAACATACCCACTGGTGTCAAGACTAGCACTACACACAAATTTTCTTAATAAGTATAATTAGTTTTTTAATTTTGACACCATATTTTCAAGATAGTTGTTTTGACTCCTTAATAAACATATGTGGCATTTATAGTATATTGGCTGAACATCATTTCACATCAAGTGCAAAACATGTCTCGTGCAGGATTTAAAAGTGATACTTGTCAAATTTAAGGCGTGGTGTGAAAAAATGGCTCAGTTGAAAGTTTGAGTCAAAATATTGAAAATGATCAAAGTTGAGTGAATGTTGAAATGCTGCAATGTTCATTCATAACCTAATCATTTTACCATATCTATACACCAGATTTTCAGGATAGCCTTATGACCCACGTCACAAACCTGGTAGATGAAAAAATACATTTTGGCCAGGATTTGAAAAATGACAGTTGTCACGTTTATGAGGTTTTGTGAAAAAATGGCTATGTTAAAAACTTTGTGTCAAAATATTGAAAACTACCAAAGTTATGAGCAAGCTTAGAAAATTTTCAACGTACGCTCATAACTTTGTTGTTTTTGAAAATTTCGACCCCAAATTTTTTACATACCCTTCTTATGACACCACCTCATGAACAAGGGCAGTGAAAATTTTCAAATCCTGCCCAAAAGGTGACTTCACAATGTGACCATGAAATTTTCCTTTCAGGCCAGAATTACATAATTCCACACCCTAGGCCATGAGGTGGGGTCCCAAAAAGACCATGTTGAAAATGTAGTGTAAAAATATTCAAAAATGACAAAGTTATGAAAAAAAGTTCAACCCACATTGAAATACTGATCTTATTTTCTCATATTGCAGTCACTGGTTCTGGCAGTAAGACATGTCTTTGATCAAAGGGATCTATGCCATGGGACATGTTCACGTGAGTGAGGGTGTGTGGAGGTGTGGAGTGGTGGGTGCTAAGTGGGAGGTCAGAGTGGGGTGGGTGTGTGGTGTGTGTGTGTGGGGGTCAAATCAATGGGGGACCGTTTTCTTTTTTATAGGGTAAAAAAACAGCAATAAGGGATGGTTTTCTTTATTGCAGTGCACTTTCTGGCACTGGGGATTGGGCATCCAGTGTCAGGCTAGTGTTGGGTGACACAGGGGGTAGGTACCAAGTGTCATCACGCATATAATAGTATGGGGCAGCAGGTGACCTGGAGGGGGGGGTAAATAGAAGCAGTACTGGAGGTGGGCACCCCGATCCACTTATAAAAATAATATGTTAAACATGGTAAAGGGGGTGAGGGTGACCTGGAGTGGAAAGAGGTGAAGGAAGTGGTACTAGGGGTGGGCACCCCAGTCCGGTAGGTTAATTAGATAGATAGCCTGATAGACAGACAGACAGACAAAGGCAGAGACAGAAAGAGCAGGGGCTCACCGGCTCACTGCTTCAACTGAAGATGGCAGCACAAGTCCCAGCTGTGGCTTCAGAGTTCTCATATTGAGAACACGGGTGAATGACTCCTGTCACTGAACTGGGCACCCAGGATTTTTGGGTTCCCAGAAACACGTCATGGGACATATTCAGGTGAGTGAGGGTGTGTGTGGGGGTGAGTGCTGAGTGGGAGGTTGAGTTGGGGTGTGTGGGAGGGCCAGATCGTGAGGACCATTCTCTTTTGTACAGGTTAAAGGAAAAAGAGGGCTTTTCTTATTACAGGAGACATTCCGACACTGGAGATTGGACACCCCAGTGTTGGGCTACTGTTTAGCAGCACCAAGAGTGGGCACCCTGGTGCCACCACACATATAACTGGAAGGGAGAACTGGTGACTTGGAGCGAAGGGGTGAATAGAAGTGGTACTAGGGGTGGACACCCTGGTCCATCAGTTTAGACAGATAAACAGATAGGCAGAGACAGAAAAACCAGGGGGTCACCAGTTCACTGTTTCAACTGAAGCGGGCAGCACAACTCCAGCTGTGGCTTCAGAATTCAAGAAAGTTCCACTGTTACTGAGAATACAGGTTAACATCTCCTTTCACTAAGCTAGGCACCCAGCATTTTCGGGTGCCCAGAAACATTATTTCTAGGAAATTTTCATAAAACAAACACCAGAATCTAGCTAAATGGGTTTGTTTACCAAGGTTCAGGTGTTAGTTTTTGGAAAAACATATCAATTTTATGTATTTCCAAGGTTTGTGAGTTAAAAACAAAAACAAGATGGCTGCCATTTTTTTCCACATGACAAGTAAATCGTGAAAATAAGCACTCACAACAGTTTTTTTTTCCTGTTACCGTTCACATTTGTTGGTTATTCAAAAAATCCATATAACTCTGGAACCATATAATATACTTTCACGGACCCTTCAAAGGCACCCTAGGCACAGGCCCTTCAACCCTGAAAATTTAATGAAAAATTCCTCACTGTCTAGACAGTAGGTGAGGCAAAAACAAAAACAAAAAACAATGTAAGTATAGGAAACCAGAAAGGGCCCCCTTTTTTGGTTCTCAGTATCTCAAAAACTGAACAAGATGCCATCACAAAACTTTTCACATCTTGAGACTCTGACAGCCTGACCCTGCTTGCCAAACGTTGTGCTATTTCGTCAAATGATACCAAATTTATTAAGGTGCAAAAATAGGGTTTAACAGAGCACTCCACCCTAACTATAGGGATGCTACCACGTCCCTATAATGTATACATAGCAGCACTAAGTTCCACAGCATTAAAATGGAATGTTCTTGCACAGGAAATAATGCCAGTGACCTGAACAGGAGGTGTACAACTGAGAACACATGTAGAGCCTGTATGGGGTACCCATTTCACATAATTTATTTTTATTTTAGCTGTAATTTTAACTTGCAGCTTGTATCTTAGAATTATAATACAATAACACTTAAGTCCATGTCAGCTAATTTGCTGGGTTGCTGATCGCATCAGAAATTAGCAGCTGCTGAATGCTGGCAGATTTTGTATAGGGAACATGGGTCTCTACATAATTAATATTATATCACTAAACTGGTGTGAAGGGTGCTTTCCCAAGGTGTTACAAGAATTACCATACTGATATGAAAACTGAGCCTCCTAGATTATTTGGAAGTCATCTAACTTTCTTTTTCTCATTTGGAAGTCACCTTCTTCCCCTTAACTGTGAAAGTTTCTACCTTACATTTCGAAGTCAAATACTTTCAAAATGGAGTTGACTGAAGCATTTGTTAGGTGGCTGTCCAGAAAGAACCAGATATTTCATAAAAATGACCAGTTCCTCGGTGTACCATTTGTGCTGGCAGTGGTGAGGGATTCTTTATTCTTGGTGGAAAGCTTCTGTGGTTTTCAAAGAGCATGGCCTTGGTTCTGTTTTCATTTAGCAGAGTTTGTTTAGTATAAATCAGCTCTGCAGACTGTAAAAGCTAGATTGCAGTTTCAGATGGGTTTCTAGCATTGAACCTAAGCAGTAGATTGCTATACCATCTGCATATAAGGTTTTTTAAATGTGTACTGTATGTACTTTCTCTTTAGGTATTAGTGCTAGGTTTGACCAGACTAGCAGGTGTGAACCTGTCTACTCAATAAATATTCTGATAGGCTTTTCCTATAGCAGAATATGGCATATTTAGTAACTGAATGAGATATTTTTCATACCGTGGTACAGTGTCGAGAAACCTTGAGTTTTGTCTCAATTTTGTATCAATCTCTTAGCAACACCAGTAGAGGAAGGATGTTATGGATGCATTTTAGTGTGCTTGACTAAATTTAGCTCAAACATGTCTGAAATACTGCAAAAACTATTATTTTCCTTGGAAGTCCATAAACACAGCGAATAAGTTTCACAAAACCTCATTTTTTTTCAGTTGTCATACAGGAGGCAGCGTGAGTTAGTTGTTAGAGAACCAGAGGATCACAGGTTAAACCTGACCAGAGCCAAGTACTCACTGTGTGACCATGGAGAAATCAAGAGACTCACTAAGGTAAGCCTATACACCACATATATAGGTGCCTTACCTCATCGAAATGCTGCCTATGTACAGTATATTTACCCCATAAATTTCCAGCGCTGTAGATGTAATTTCTCTTGTAAAATTTCATACACGGGTTACTTTCACTTCCAGTCTTTAGATCCGCCCCATGCTCAACAAATTGAACCCAGGAGAGTGTGTGGGCAGGCTCCATTATAGTCTATGAGGGGCAACTTTAAGAATATTTTAATATCTTTGTGACCAGTTGTGATTAATCAAGTGCACAGGCAACTAACTAGGGTCTCGTTAGTCGGCCCGGTGCCCTTGACTAATCACCAAATGGTCCTTGTGGAAATTAAAAATGTTGTTACATTTGTCCTCTTAGACTATAATGGAGCTTGTCCTATGCTGTCCCTGAGATCACATCATAATTTGGCTGGGTGTGTATAATGTGTGTGGGGGGGGCTCTAAAGACCAGGAAGTAAGTAACCCAATGTACTCATTTTATGTCTGGCAAATCATGTCTCAAAGTACTGAGACATTTATGGGGCAAATATACATAGGCTGTATTTCGATGAGGTAAGGCACCAATATATGGGATGGTTTACCCCCTCAGCCTTCCGACAGTTTACTGCCTACTGTTTTATAAAGAATATAATCTCCTCCAAGATACCTGACAAATTGGCTCTACTGCTCAAATCTGTGACCTCTGCCTACCCACTGAGGTCAGCTGACAAATCGCTTCTTGTCCAACCGAGATGTAAAACCAAAGTGGGGGAGAATGCTTTCTCTAGCTGGGCCCCTAAACTATGGAACTGCTTTCCACTGAGTCTAAGAATCTCCCCTTCTCCACACAGCTTCAAACAGGAGCTTCGTATGGCTCTTCTAAGCTCTGAACCCTGCTCCTGTTCTCTATCCACCCACTCCTGTACTGGTTCCTCCTAATTGCCTACTGACTCCAACCTCTACTACTCTCAAACCTGCCTGGAAATCTTTTTATTTCCTCTCTTCTAGCACTTACTCACTAGTTGTATGACTTATGACTGTTAGTTATTTGCACTTACATTTCTGTTTTGTTACTACAGATTCCTGCAAATGTACTGTCATTGCTGGAAATTTTGTGTAAGTGTACTATGTCTGACTTCTACTTGTTCCCATGATGTTTCCTTGTATCTACTATTGTCTATGTATCCTTTGTTGTAATCTCCGGTCATACCTGAAAATAGGCAGCTATGCTATCTAGTGGTACCTACCTGGTTAACAAAAACTAACTAACTAAATAAATAAATGTGGTGCATAGCACAGTTTATTTAACTTAGTGAGTCTCTTCAAACTCCAGTGCTACAAAATGGATATAAAATGAAATGTTGCATCTTAGCTGAGCTATACTGTACGTAAATTCAGAGTTAGGTTCTTCTTACCCTACCCTTCCTCATCCGTGCATGACCCCTTTAAACCTCTCTAAATTGAATACCAAAGCACAATCCTGATTTCAAACATGTTTTTAACATCATAAATAAACAGCACAGTATAGGGAATACAGTTGCACACACATTACTTTCATTGTTGCTACTTCATGGCAAGCAGCTACAGCATCACACATGTTGCACCGAATCATGTAATAAACTTTGCAGGTGGCCCAAGCAACTGCATTGCCTATCACATGTGACCTGTAGGGGACTTCATGAGTGGTCTACAGTAGCTGTGTTGGAGGGAACCCCAAATCCCATTATTTGGTGTCATTTAGCTTTGACCACTTACATGTGTGTGTGTGTGTGTGTGTGTGTTTTGGGGGGGGGGGGCCTAATTAAGGCCCAGTATGTTTCAGATTGCCCAAGATATGGACATGTAAAAACATTTTATGTGGAAAAAAGAAACTTACAGCCCCTTGTAGTCCTTAGTTTTTTCTAAAGCAAAATGTTTAGATAGTCATAACTTAAGACAGTACGGAACATTTTTGGACCAAACTTGGGAGATACCTAAGAGAGGACCTCCCCCCATGACCACATACGTGGTCAATCCTAAATCCCTCCGAAATGTTTTTACAGTGGTTTAACACCAAAAACCCATTTCAGGAAAAACTGAACCTTAGCCACTTACAGTATGTGATTGTCAGCTGGAGGCCACATTAGGAGAGTAAGAGTAATTTAAAATGTGTGTGTTAAAATAAATGAAGTTTGTGCACCTGCACAGTTTCTCAAACATAGATGTTTTTTGTATTTGTCCCCTCCCCCCCAAACAAGTCAGAGAAATGGCATATTGAGGTCCTTAAAATTTTTTTTTTGCACATAAATCTTAAAATAGCCATTACTTCAGCAACTGCTGTCATATTTGGACCAAACATGGACTGCTGTTTAATGAGGCCCCAACTGACAACCACATTACATGGTTAATGTCACATTCTTCTCAGAATGTGTTTTGAGGACACTGAATTCTACCACTTGCATTACCACTATGAATCATGCAAACAGTGGAATTTCTCACAATAATTCGTTAGTTGCCCACAATACTGGCTTAAAAGCGCTTACGTTATTTTCACAAAAATCCATTTATGAAAAAGTCAGTGAAAATTAACTGTGCGTGTGTAAACTACTAATCTATTTTCCTTCTGTCTGCAAAGATCAAACTAGCCCAGTGCACTGAGGGTGGAGGCACTGTCATACGCCTTGCTCCATGCTGATGACCCTTGTTTGAGGATGAGCACAGGTTACTGGTGTTCAGTCAGGGGTGGGGAGGATTGAACATCTGCCTGACAGCTGTACTCTCCGGGGATTGGCCTACACGGCTCCTATGCTGCTGTCAGATGGAGGCATAGCAGTAAGGCAGCAGTGGCGCCAGAACAGGGGTGGTGAGCAGCTGACACATGGCGTGTGCATGCCTCTACATGCAGCGCATCTACTGCCACTGGGGAGAAAACGGAGACAGAAAATTACAGTGGTGTAGCAGGATGATGCCCACCCTGCTATTAACCTGCATAGCAATCCAGGTAGGGCCATAACTGGACTGAGTCCCAGGGTAGGGGGGAGGATGGCTCGCCCCTCCTGGCCCCACCATGGGAGGAGGAGGTAATCTATGGGGCTTCGAACGGCCGATAAGTCCTCAGGGAGACACGTGCTGGCAGAGAGCTGGAAGGGGTGAACGGTGCCAGCACCGGAAAAAGATAAACATAGTGATAAAAAAAAAAATCTGCAAAGATCTATTGAAAGTCACTTAGAAAAGAATCGGCCTTTGGCCAACCTCTATAAAAGTTTCATGTTTCAATTCTAAGATTATTTTTGTGCTACAGGTGAGCAAAGGAAAAAAGATCTTAAGAACTATATTTTTATGTTTTTTCGACGTTCTAAAATGTTTAAACTGCCTAACCAACCAGCCTTAACCTTGCAGGATCCAGAAATTGTAATATCAACAACAAGCTTGCTGATTAAAGTAATGTGGTATTAAGGTGCAAAAAATCTGGGTTTAAAGTGGAAATGCCTTCTCAAACCTAACTGTGATAATTACCTCTGTACCACTTTTAGCCAGTATGCATCAGTACCACAAACATTTTTTTTTATTTCTGCAAAATCTATACTGTAGGCGGACTCTTTCCTGGTCCAGCAGCTGACTTTGGGTGAAGTGCTGTAAACATAAATGGCAGTTTTGGGATTCAAACCCAGACTTTCAGGTTTACAGCTGTGCACTGTAGTCACAAGGCCAAACTGCTTCGCTAACATCTGATATGCAAACAGGCCACCCAGTAAGTGTGTAGTGCTTACCTTTACTACAGCCTCTCCCCATTCATCTCTCATCCTCCCTGCGTGCTCTCAAACCACTCTTACAGAGAAACCTACTGTAGAAGACTGCTGGCAGATAAGGACCGCTAGGCCCATCCAGTCACCCATTTTCCCTACTTGCATCAGCTGCTGTTGACCCTGTGTGGTCATCCATCTAGCCCCCCCCCTTTCCCATATCTAATGTTCCTTTATGCTTATCCCATGCATGTTTGAATCCCCCCAAAGTGCTTGCCTCCACCATCCCCTGTGGCAGGCTATTCCAGGCATCCACCACCCTTTCAGTGAAAGAAAAACTTCCTCACGTTTCCCCTTAATCTCCCCCCCTCCAATCTCATGTTGTGTCCTCTTGTTCTTGCCTCTCTCCTATACTGAAACATGTCCCCCACCTGCACCTTATTTATGCCTTTCAGATACTTGAAGGTCTCAATCACGTCACTGCGTTCTCTTCTCTCTTCCAGCGTATACACGTTAAGGTCCTTCAGCTTCTCCTCATATGTTTTCTGGTGCAAGACCTGTACCATCTTAGTTGCCCTTCTTTGGACAACTTTCACCCTATCAATGTCCTTCACAATCGGCCTCCAGAACTGTACACTGTACTTCAGATGAGGCTTCACAGGCGTTTTGTTCTGTGGTATCATCACCTTCCTCCCTCCCTCCCTTCTCCTGCTTGTGATTCTCCCACCTATTGCCCCAACATGCTAGTGGCTTTCCCTACAGCCCTTGTACATTGTCTGGCCACTTTAAGGTCATCTGTGATGATAATCCCCAAGTCTCTTTCTTCCCTGGTGGCTGCTACCAGTCCCCCCCCCACCTATCCTATAGCTCTTTGCAGGGTTTTTTCACCCCAGGTGCATGATTTTACACTTTTTTTGCATTGAACTTCAGTTGCCACACTTTGGACCACTCTTCTAGCTGTTCCAGGTTCCTCCTCATATTGTCCACCCCATCTGGTGTGTGTACACTATTGCAGATCTTGGTGTCATCTGCAAATAGGCAAACCTTTCTACCAGCCTTCTGCAATGTCGCTAATGAAGACATTGAAAGAGATATGCCCTAGGACTAATCCCTGAGGTACCCACTGGTCACCCCCTTTCCTTGGATTGTATTCCATTTACCACCACCCTGTGCTTCCTATCCTCCAGCCAGTTCCTTACCCAGTTCACTACCTTTGTCCGACCCCCAGACTGGCCAGTTTGTTCACTAGCCTTCTATGTAGTGCGGTGTCAAGCGCCTTGCTGAAATCAAAGGTAGGCAACATACACGCTCTCCTGTGGTCCACAACCTTTGTTACCCAGTCAAAAAAAATCTTGTCAGACATGCACCTGCAGCTAGCTGTCTTCCTTTCTCTCCACATTACAACAACCCATACCCTATCCACCCCTCTGTTTACCCATTTTGTCACTTACCCAGTTGTTTAGTTTTTTTTATACAGGTCTTTATTCTCCTTGTAGGTAGGACAATCTAGGCTCCCTTCCATCCTGATCTTCCATCCTCAACCTCCCCAGGACTTACCTGGCCGGTCTTCCCCACAGATTTCCTTGTAGTGTGATGGGGAGGGAGGCTATCCCCACCCCACCCCGCTGAGTCCAGATATCCTGTTCTGGCTGTCTGTGTCCTGGTGGCGAGGCAGATGGGGAATCGGCAAGCAGGGCTTCATGAATGTGTGCCCTGCCTCCATTTTCCTCCATTTTCTCCCTGGTCCCTGTTGCTGTGGTGTGCACATCGGTGCGGGTGCATGGAGGCATGCACATGCTGCAGAGTTTCACAGCACCTCCCACTTCCTGTGTCTCCTGTTCTGCACTACCACCAGGCCTCCACCTGGGGTCAGTCATTTAGCAGAGCCAGCAGTCCTCCCTCCCTGGTAGAGGAGAGCAGCCCCTAAGAATCTTAATCCTCACTTTTCCCAGCTAACCCCCGGCATCCTGTGTTTGTTCTTGAATAGGGGCCACTGGTGGGAAGTGATGTGTGACTTTCCTTTGCCTCAACTCTCTGTGTCACTGGGCCAACCATCCAGTTATATAACTTAAAACTCATGATACTCTGTAATTTAAATTTCAAGCCACCATGATTTTGTTACACGTTTTGCAATATGTTGGCAGCATGTTCCCCTAGCTCTTGACCTTGCTACCCCCATAACAGGTGTAAATTTTTATACTTCCTACATTGTTTTGTTTTTTTCCTGGATTTTTTTATTTGTACCCTGCATTTATTGTGCATGTATACACACCTGCTGCTGTCACTTTGTTATTGTTTCACTCCCTGTTGTATCCGTTCTTTGTGTCGCACCTGAAAATCAGCTGCAACTCATTGTTCCTGTCAGTTGCACCAACTTTTAAGTAAATAAGTACATAAATAATGTTGAATTTTTCTTAGTTATATGAGCTATATTAGCTGGAGTGATAGGCAACTCACCAGAAGTGACACTTTTGTAAACTGAGTTACACTTTTCACCATCAATATCCAATGGCCATGCTTATTTATTTATTTATTTGAAAATTGGTGACCAGGAAAGGCACAAAGAGCCAAGGCGACCCAGGGGAAGGGAATATGGGGTGCAAAGTACATAGTACTGACACAGTTCACAGCTACAATAAAGAGCATGATTTAAAACAAGAGTAAGCACAAAACTGAGCTGGCAACAAAATCAGGCATTACAACCACACGGAGTAGGAGACAAAATCCAGGAAGCAGTCTAGCAGGGGACAGTAGGAAAGGGAAGGAGTTTCAGCTGATACCTAAGGGAAGCAGTCAAGCAGGGGACAATAGGAAAGGGGAAGGAGTTTCAGCTGATATCTAAGGAAGCAGTCAAGCAGAGGACAATAGGAAAGGGGGAAGGAGTTTCAGCTGATACCTAAGGGAAGCAGTCAAGCAGGGGGACAATAGGAAAGGGGGAAGGAGTTTCAGCTGATATCTAAGGGAAGCAGTCAAGCAGGGGACAATAGGAAAGGGGGAAGGAGTTTCAGCTGATACCTAAGGGAAGCAGGGGAGGCAGTGAAATTGAGGTAGGAGGGGAGTTGGTTGTAGAGTGAAGGGAGACAACAGAAAAAGGCTCATTATGCAGCAGAGGGGTGGGATGAGGAATGGAGAAGATGTGAGGATCCCTGGAGCGGAGGAAGCAGGAGGGAGAGGAGTGAGGAGAGGTAAGAGGAAGGGACCCAAACCAGTGTTTGAATATGAATGAGGCACAGTGGTTCTGTCGATGTGAGGGTGGGGAAAGAATGGGTATGGAGGTAGAGTGAGCAATAGTGAGTATGAGAGGGGAGTTGGTAGCAAAGCGGCAGGAGCTGCAGAGGGTATCTTCTTTGGCCATGGAGGTAGAGGGATTGGTATCATTGACCACGTTCTCATAGTTAGAGATCGGGAGCACCATTTTTTGACAAACTCATGGTGTACCTGCAGAGACAGTCTTTACTACAGTACAAGGCACCAAGTTTAGGATAGAGTTTGGCATGGATGGCACCTGTGTGGGCAGAGATGTCAAATTTGCTGTCTAGCTACACACCAAGGCATTTGAAAGATTGAACCACTTCTAGAGGGGTACCATCCAAGGTGGAGAAGACAGGCAGAGTTGGTATTCTGGCCAGTGTTTGGCTGGTGCCAAAGGGCATGGATACAGTTTTGTTTGTGTTGATCTGGAGTTGGTTTGATTGGAATTAGCACAGGACATTGTGGAGGTCTTGCCTGAGCAGACCTTCTGGCTGTAGTGGACCGAACGGAGGTGCAGATGACTGTGTCTGCTGCCTAAGTGTGGATATGCAAGTTGGCACAAGCTGTGGGGAGGTCATTAAAGAGATGGAGAACATGCTGGCCCATTTGCGCGGCGGTTGGATTCCACTTGACGCCGGTGACCCGGGTTCGAGCGGACCCGGGTTGTCAGAAGGCGGCTGGGGAGAGAAGGATCGAGCGTCCCAGGACTGCTCTCCTTCTTTGGGAGGGAGGGGTTGAGTGCTCAGTGCATGAGTGGCCCTGCCTACAGGAGAAAATGCGCTGGAGTCGTCTCCATGATGCCCTTCCTCTGGGCCCTGATTAGCCTCCGGTACCAGCTCTCACGACCAGATACTTGTAGTGTGGAGCTGGTAGGGGAACAGCTCCACAACCCCGCCCTCTGGGGCGCAAGCCAGGGGTGAGTGTGGAGATCTCGGTGATCACTGGAGGTGGGGGGTGCAGAGGGGCTGTGACCAAGGGCTGAGTTACAGACGACCCCAGCAGGGAAAAAAAAAAAAAAAAGGTGGAGAACAAGGTGGGCCCCAGGATGGAGCCCTGTGGGACCCCTCCTGGGAAGTGGAGGTGACAAGGTACTACCAACCTGTACTGACTGCAGGCGGCCCGAGTGGTAAGAATGGAACCAGTCGACAGCAGGAGCTAAGAAGCCAGCAGAACACATCTTATGCAGGAGGAGTGAGTGAGACATCGAGTCAAAGGCCTTGGCCAGATCAATGAAATGACAGACGTGATGTGCCCCCGATCCATCCCTTAAAAGATGGTCATTTACATGCAGCAGGGAGGAAGGTTGTTCAAAGCTTTTATTGACTATCATACTACTCACACTAACACGCATCCAGGATCAGTGAGTATCTCTGTAACCCAGCTTCTGCTAATGAAGCTACCCCTGTCTTAGATCATAGGATTTTAGGTGAGGATTTGTGCTCTATAATTAAGGTGTATTTTTACTGTAAAGATGTTTAAGGAACTTCATAACCCTAAATATTATTCAATGGGTATAGTCTTGCCCTGTCTTTGTAAGGGTATGAGACACATACTCTATATGTTTAACTGAGTAATCTCTGTAATACATATTATAATATGTCAATTATTATGAATACAATGCTTATTAATATGAATTTATTTATTTGTTTATGACTTTGATAACCGGATAAGTACACTGATCCCAGGGACCGTTTTCAGGCACAACCCGGGCCAAGAACAATGGCACAGGAGGCAATATTAAAGGGACACTGTCAGCTTTCCTGGACAGATTTTTTATGTATGGATGCAGTGTGCCTCTTGGCACACACGTGCAACTTATTGTCCCTAGTATTCCCTTGTGTGTGTCAGTCATAAGAAATGTTCGTACTTTTGCTTATTTTTTAAATAGATGCTGGTCGCTCGACCCGAGGTAAACTCACCCAGGCACCGGTAGCATTATCTCATTGAGACCGTGCGGCTGCTACAAGCGTGGTCCTGAAGTGTGACTTTTGGAGATGCGAGGTGCGAAACTTAATTCCTCTAGCAGATTTGCCTTTATTTAACCCTTGCTGCTGTATACCACAAAAAAATAGAGCATGGAGAGAGGAACAAATTGCTTTTTAAAACCACGACCCAATCCCGTGCATGCACTACAGCGTCAGACTCCTCACTTACGCGCCGCATCTTTACTTCGCCACGCTTAGCATACGGATTTTGGTCCTGGTTTTAAAAGTTATTTGCCCCTCTCCGTGCTCGTTTTTGGCGGTATACAGCAGCAAAGGTTAAATAAAGGCAGATCTACTAGAGGAATTGAGTTTGCACCTGATCTCCAAAGGTCACACTTCGGGACCGTGCTTTTAGCAGCCACGTGGTCTCAGTGAGATAATGCTTCCGTGCATGGGTGAGTTTATGTCGGTTGAGTGACCAACTTCTAAATAAAAAATAAGCAAACGCATTTAACATTTCTTATGATTGACACACATAAAGGCATACTAGGGACAAAGTTGTGTGTGCCAAGAGGCACACTGCATCCATGCTATAAAACTGCCCAGCAAAGCTGACAGTGCCCCTTTAAACAATAATACAAAATGAGCACTAACTCAGGTCACCACAATTTTGAGAGAAACTGAGTTTGTCTCAAAGTTTAAGTACCTAGGTGTGTGGTTAGACCATAATCTATCGCTCACTGAGCATGTCAAGGACGTTGTAAAGAAGTTAAGGCAGAGGCTGGGGCTGTTCTTTAGAATTAACCAGTTTCTTACTAGAGATGCAAAAGTACTTGTCCAAACTACTTTTCTTTTGCTAATCGATTATGCAGATTTCTATATAATCAATGTCCTAAAGCCTCGCTGCAAAGTTGGATACGCTTTACCACAGGGCCATTCAGTTTATTACTGGTCTCCCCATCTCTGCCCATCATTGTTCCTTGTACAAAGTCGTAGAGTGGTCCTCTCTATGTTTAGGCGATTAGAAACACAGTCCTTTGGACTTAGAGAGTCTTCTTAGGCTTCCACAATATTTAATAGACTGTCTCCACTAAGTGAGCCAGGAACGTATGCCTTAAGAAGCGCATCCTATATCACATTATGTATCCCCAAGGCTTCCTCTCACTATGGCAGAGTGGCCATTAGTTTCCTGTTGCCAACATTGTGGAACAAAGTACAGAAATTATTGAAATTAAGCTGCCTCCGCAGCATGAATGCCTTTAATTCTCTATATGCTCAGTATGTGTATGAGCCGTGCAATTGCTACCCCAGCTCCTAATTCTAGTCCAACGCATCAGGCTGCTGCCCTCTGAGCATAGTTGAATTTATAATCACTTGTAACCTTTGGTGGCCTTAACTCTGTGGCGTCTTATTCCTTAAATGTTTTCCCTCTAGAAATCCCTGTAGGGTCATTATCTCATTATGGCTTTCGCGGCCACTACACCTTACTCACCCTGCTGTCTTTTACATATTGCTTAATCTGTGGCTGTTATTCCCCTACTCTGTACCATTTAAATGCCCTATTTCATCTTCGTATTCCTTTTCCACTGCATTCCACTCTTACTATCTCTTTCCTCTGTCCCCTAACTCTTTTCCCTGTCGAAGACTAGCCCTTCAGGGGCTCCCTGCCCCTCAGTTGGGAGAATTGCGGATACCGGGTGGTTGTCGCTTCCATAGCCGCCGCCCAAGACAACTAGACCAGACTCCCTACTAGCGAGGTGCGGCAATACCGCTACCCAATCGGAACTCGAGCGCTTTTGTGCGCTGGTGTCTGATTGCCTTCTGCAGTCTAATCCTGTGTCTTCCTCAATACTAAGCTAAAGTCTGATTTTCGTCTAAAAACTTGCACAAAAAAGAGCTGTACTTACTTATTGCCTAACAGTTATTACCTCTATTTTTTCCTGTTTAGAGTGTTAAGATTTGGGACTCTGTTTGATTACACTCCTTTCTGAATTTCTGTGGTTGGGCCAGTCTTTAGGCGCCAAAGGAATACCCATTTCTGTTGTCCTGCTGTTTTGGTCCTCCCTCGCACAGATGTTCCATTGTCCATGGCCCAGTATTTAATAGCGACCCCTTCTTCCATCCCCTGGTGAGGATATACTCTCCACGGGCTCCCTGTCCTTAGGCGTGGGAAACCCGGTGGTCGGCACTGCCTCTACCACCGCCTGAGAACCTAAGCCCGGACTCTCCATTAGTGAAGGACGGCATTAGCAGCCATCCAGTTGGAACGTGAACGCTCTTCGGTGCCAGCTTCTGATTGGTTCCTGCAGTCTGCTCCTGTGTTTGTTCTAAACCAAGCATAAATCTGATTTTCATGCCAATATTTACCAAAAAGAGCTGTAATTACTTTTCTCCTTGACTGTTAAGACCCTTGTCCTTCTGTTTAGAGTGTTACATTTAGGGATACTATGTGATTACACTACTTTTGAAATTCTGTGCTTTGCCAGCTCTCATATGAGCAGCCGATCATTTCTCCCTACTGAAGTTTTTACTAAGCCTCATCTTATGTCCTCCTTATATATTACAGAAGCACTCTGAACTGATATGATTGATGTAACATTGAGTACTTACTTGCATTAAATTGTTATTTACTTGTGTTATTTGGTTCTATTGTAAATATATCTGTATGCCTCTATTGTAAATATCTCTGTATGCATTGTATCATTTGACCCGGAGCTAACCAGGTCCATCTTGTAAATGAGCTTGCTCAACTATGTTTGCCTGGATAAAGATTTTAATTGATTGCTTGAATTGGTTGATTGATTGACAAAAGCAATACAGACCAAGACAATGACTCAGGAGGCAACATTAAACAAAAATACAAGATACAAAACAATACAGAGTACAATCGAGCATAGGGGACAAGTTAAACACAATGGTACCATAGTAATGCAAGAGTGTACAGACAATGGGTCAATCAGGTACATAGTATCAAATTCAGAGGCAGACCTCAGGTAACTGAGGCAGGTATGGATACACAGTGTCTGGTAATCATTGCAGCTGTTGGGAGGGGAGGGTGAGGCTTGCCAGAGAAACACCGACAGCTAGTCTCAGCTAGGAGTCAGTCTTTGAGGTTGGATTTGAACAGGCGGTGGGTATCCAGGAAGCGAAGCCAAGCTGGCAATTTATTCCATAGTTAGGGGCAGCAACAGATAAGGCTCTCCCCCATGTTGGTAGATACCTTGGGAACGGGAGGGGGGTAGCATTTGAGCGTAGGCAGCGGCATAAGGTTCTGACCTGGAGTAGGGCTGCAAGAGGGGACTCTTGACTGCTGCAGACAACATTATCGATCAGGCAGCAAAGGGCGAGGTCGAAGCAGCCTTGGAGTGGAGCCACCCCAGAGACTGATACTGGACACAGTAATTTATTACATTATTTATCAAGGATTTATTAATTCCTGCTTATGAAAGGGGGGGCAGACCTTATGGACCTAGAGTCCTTCCCGACCTTAAAGTGCCATGTTACTGTGTCACTACCACCTGTCATTTTATGAGAAATTATAGTATTGTACATGCATTGACTGGTGAAGCATCACAGGCCAAAAGAGCAGGCAACACAGCATCAAAGTGCACTGACACAGTGACTGCAAAGGGCTTCATTTGGCTGGATCAAAGCTTCTTGGTACCTCTTTTGAACAAACTCATTTTACTGATCTCTCTGAAGCAGTTATGTCATTGGCATCAGGTATCATATCAGGGTGGTTCAGTCTGGCATAATTGTTACATAATACTATAACACTACCAGAAAGGATTTCAGTTCAGTTGAATTTGTTGGTTCAGGGGCATGGTATATAGAACTTATTTTTTTTTCTGCGTGGAATGAATGCCATCAGCAGCAGTTCAGGTAAATTACAAAATGCACATTTTTGGACTTCCAGTGGCACTATGGTGGAGTGAAGAGCAGGTTAGAGGAGCCCCCCCCCACATCAATTTTAATCTGCCATAAGTGCTATGATATCGCTCCATCTATATATTTAAACACTACTACTAAGCTTCTTGTGGCATCAACGTTACTTACGCCCTAGAAAATGTCCAGGAGTGCCACAAATTGCTTCCTTCTACTTGCCGAGGCAGATGATGGGGAGGACCATTGCCATTCCAATTCCAAGCCGCCTCTCAAGACCGCTGCTCCACCAGAAGGAAAAAATCAAAAGGGGAAAAGACAATGGAGGCACCCCAAACAGATGTACTGAGGGCAACCTCTGAGATTCGGGCAGAGATGCAGTACTCAATTCAGGATCTCCGCACCAATATTGGGGAACTCCAGGGCTGAATGGACGACGTGGACAAGCAGATTTTGGACAATACTAGCTGCCTTGAGGGTCTGAAGCCACCGTAACAGCATTGGCCACAGAGCAGCTGTTGATTTCCTAAGGCAGGAAGATGCTGAAACCGAGGCCGAGAAAAATATTAGAATCTACTGCCTCCTAGAAAATGAAGAGGGCCAAGATGAATTCACCTTCTCGGACTATTTGCTATGCTTAGTCTTGGAATTAGGCCCTGAATTTCAGCTCGCTATCAAGAGGGCCCATTGAGCTTTAGGCCCGAAACCAACCTGACCCAACCAGATGCCCGCCCCAGATCATTTGTCATGCGCTTTCAAGATTATCAAGTTAAGGAGCAACTGGCCTTTTTTTTTTTTAATATAGCTCTTTGGTTTCCGTCACCTCCTCCCACCAACTGGTGATGGGGACACATAGGTTTTGTATTGGTTTTCTCCCCTGACCCCCAGGCCCCGGCACACAGCTGTGCAAGTGTGTGGAGGCACACTACGCACCCCGTGTTGCCAGCTCAGCCCCTTCCACCTCCCGTAACTGTTTTTGCCACCCCCTCTCCACCTATGCTACCCACCAGACCTCAACCTGGTGGGAGCGGAACTACAGGGGGCGCCAACCACTCTCACCACCCTCGGGAGAGGAGAGCTGCCCATCGGCATGCTCGATCCTGCTCCACCCTCCGCCCCCCCACTCCAGCACGCCGGCGACCCGAGGTCATTCCTGAACCCAGTTCTCCGGTGTAGCATGAGGTGTGGCGTCCAGCACCTCAACCCTCAGCACCACCGGGCTGGCCAGGAGCAACTGCTTTTACAAGCATGGCAAAAGCAAAACGTGATGTATGGTACTCACAGACTCATACTTGATAACGACCATGCGCCAGCTATTTAGCGTATGCGACGGGAATATATTCCATTATTCCCTCACCTCAGAGCCCTGAAATTAAAATTTCGAATGCCGTACCCTGCAAAGCTGGTGATGTTTTATTCAAATGATCAACGGGCTTATACTGTAGCAGCAGAGGGGAGGGAGGATCCACTTGCCAGGGGAATTTACTAGGATCGAGGTTCCAGACCTGAAGTACAGAGACCTCGTGAAGACTCAGATTCCACCTGGAGGCGGCTAGATCATGATTTGTCTTGCAAGGAGATACTGGGAAAGCTGAGGCAGTTTCGAAATCCTACCTTGCAAAACTTGAGTGGAGTTCTACTGCAAATTGTTTGTCAGGTTAGAGGACTGGGGCTAGTTGTGGGGGTGATTGAGCTGTGGGGCTCTAAGTAGATATACAGGTTCCAGTTACCCTTGTGGGGTATCAGATGCCTTGAATTTGAACTCTGTATCAGTTGTCTTATATGTAATGTGGATTTAGGGGGTTTCCTGTAGACTACTAATGGACACTGAATACCTAAGCCCAAGCTGGACTGTTAAGAAGGGCCTTTCTTATTTAGATAGACTGAGGTCCAAACAGTCATTCCACTTTTAACCCTAAACTTTAGATTTTTTTCTGTCGTTAGACTGAATAGAGAAGACTGAGGGACCCTTGGCATATGGTTAAGAGGGATCCCATGAACAAGGAAACTGTTACTTTAAAATATATAACTGTTGATTTATTCCTTGTTTGGAGGGCAGGGAGGTGGGGGGCCTGGCCTACCTTGGCTCTACGATGACAACTAAGTTGTCGACCATCATCACAGTGACAGATTTATGTCAACCGCAACGTGTGGTTGACATAAATCCAACTTGAGACCCCGGCTGTTTTTTCATCAGTGGGACTTTGCCCCATGAACCCCTCGATCTCTAGGATTCTAACTCCGGGTCAGAGTTGGATTGGGGATGGGGTGCAGGACCGGGGAAGAGAGAGTGCCGGGGTCTGGACTGGTCTGTTACAGCGAAAACGTCAATGTTGTCGGCATCAACATTTTCGCTGTAATAGTGTCGCCGTCCTGGGTGCATACCGCCCACTTTCACTCTCTCTGTTATCAATAATGGGCAGGGTTTGGGCCCTGGCTCTGGATCCTGGTCCCAGGCCGAGTTGGTGTGGTATCTGGGTCAGGAGTAACCGTGAAACCCTATGAAGAAAGGATTTCCTTTGTGTTAATAAAGAACTTTCTCTTTGGGGCTGAGGTCCTTCACCAGGAATTAAGGTGGATGGGCTTTGAGGACCTTTCATGATTTGTGACAAGGGCTCCTCCTTAACAAATGGCATCGAAAGCTTTTCGGAACCCTGAGGATTGCCAGATACAATTTGAGAGGTGAGCAGGGAGCGTTGGACTTCAGTATGGCCAAAGGGCTACTGATATTAGAGGAACTCTTAATGGACTCTAGGAGAGCTAGTCTCATGGGGGTGGGGGAGTTCCTCGACATGGAGGAAATTATCTTATTTTGGAGTCAGCAAACCTGGGTCTCCGCTACTTGAGTGCAGCGTTGATCCTATTCTGGGTTTTTGTGACCCTAAAGTGGGTCCACTCTCACCTGTTATGGGTGGTATCCCACTTTTCTAAGGTGGAATTTGGGAGTAGGGCTCCAACCTTGATAAATCGAGATAGATAGAATATCCTACCTCACAACTGAAAGCCTTACTGTATATAGTTCTCTTATGGTTTGGAGACAGTTTAAATATTTTTGGGTAGGGTGGGGGAAGGGAATGGGTGTTTGGTTACTAGTTGCTCTTTTCTAGTTCAGGAAGTTAGAGTGGTTTATATACAATTCTGTTTCATCTCTTTTTCTTAAGACTAACAAGACGCATAAGATGGTTTCAAACACAAAATCAAACCTTATTTTGGTCAAAACAGCAAATGGATGGAGTACAATGGCTGGGGGTTTCCCACACGGCTCCTCCTCCTGGTCCTGGTCCGCTGCATCGGATCCCACGGGATGTCCGGGATGGGGGGATCCCACTGGATGTTTCCTCCTCTTGCCCTGCTGCCAATGGGGGAGTGGTCTGGCTTGATGGTAGTGGGAGGGGGATGTGCCCTCCAAAGCTGAAGTCATGTCGATCCAACCTGTAAAAATATTTTTGCAGAATATTAATGGTCTGCACAGTCCAATCAAAAGGGCCCATTTCATGCAATATCTCAGAAAACAATCAACATACTTGTTCTTTTCCAGGAGATGCATCTTTCAGGAGCAGAGCATCTAAAATTAAGCTGTGGGCAGCGATACAGTGTCTTTTGCTTTAGCGCCCTACTGGGTGTAGAATGGAACGGCAATCTTAATCCCCATAACAACTCCCTTAGATGTATAAACTCATTTGCCAATAGCCAGGGCAGATATGTCACCTATGGGGAGGCTTTATTTACAAGCAGTAACCCTGGTTAGTGTTTACATGCCACCACAAACTAGGCTCCTAATAGTCAGAACTTTCATAAATAAAGTAATGTAATTATTACAGGGATGCCTAAGTATAGGGGGTGACCTCAGTATGAACATGTCTGTTACTCAAGACTCTTCTAACCCATGAACATATAGAAAATCCAATGTGGTTAAATATTTAAGAGGGATGTTGGACCATTTGGGTATGGTAGACGTATGGAGGAAGGTGTACCCCAGGATGTCTGGATATACATACTACTCTGGGTGCCATCATACATATTCGAGGTTGGACTATTTTTTCACCACCTGTGAACATTTCTCTTTAGTTCAGGATATTTCCATTGGACCTAGGACATTATCTGACCACCACCCGCTAACTTTAAAACTTAATTTAGGGAAAATGGAAAAAACAACTCTATGGTGCCTTAACCAACTCTTTTACGAGACCCACAATATATTGATCTAATAAAACAAAGGCTTCCTCAGGTCCTGGAGGAGAATCGCTCTCCTACGGTCTCTGATTCTATGCCATGGGACTCCTTGAAAGTGACACTTCGGGGAGAAACCATTGCTTATTCGGTGAAGAAGAAGCATGAGCTGGAGGCCAAATATAACTCTTAACAGATCAGCTTCAAACTTACCAACTTCTATACACAGATGGTGATAAAGAAATACAGACTAAAATTTGGGAGACAAAAGCAGCCCTACAGAAAATTATGGATCGAAAGATACAATATACGCATTCCTATACCTTAAACAATCAGATTATGAAGGGGGAACCCAGGGCCCTCGTTTTCTAGTGCAGCAACTGAGAGCTCGCAAGAAGGCCTCAACTATTCTTAACATTAAAAGCCTGCACACATGTCAGGTAATCCATGGGAGTGCTGAAATTCAGGACACTTTTGCCAGCTGTTTCCAAAATCTATATCTGCAGAGCCTGACGGATGGCTCCATGGATGGGTGCCGGTTTCTGGAGGGATTTTGCTTTCTGCAGATACTGGAGCAGTCCAGTATCTTGGGGGCACTTCTGCATATGGCAAGGTCTTAGCTCGGATAAGGGTCACAGCCACTCAAAAATGTCCTGGACCCAATGAATTTCAGGCAGAGTGGTACAAGAAATTTCTCAAGGAGCTCTTGCCGACTATACTGTCTGTATTCAGGTCTGTGGTGGAAGAGAATCCTCCTCTGCCTTCCTGGGCCTACGCCATTTTGGCTGCTCTTCCCAAACCTGACAAAGATATTTTAGATACAGCATCTTACCGCCCTATATCTATTTTAAATGTTGATTATAAAATATTCATGGCAATTTGGGCAGCCAAGTTGGAAAATATTTTGCCAAAACTTATTCATCCCGATCAGGCAGACTTTATAAAGCAAAGGGATACCATGGATAATATCTGGTCGGGTATTATTATTAATGGAATTTTTCCAAACCAGGTGCATTCCTGCAGCAGTGTCGAGTCTTGATGCTAAGGAAGCCTTTGAAATGGATTCACAATATTTATAACACAAGATTATGCCCGGATAAATGGGGGCGCACTCTCTCCCATCCTTTGCAGTGGGGCATGACAGGATGCCCCTTTCCCACTCCTGTTCGCTGTGTATATGGAGCCTTGGCAGCAGCTCTATGTCAGGCAGAGGGGGTGGAGGGCATCCCTCTGGGACAGCAAGAATATAGAATATCGCTGTTCGCAGACAATATCCTTTTGACAATTTTGTCTCTGGAGGAATCTAAACCACTTGTATGGGAGATCCTATGTACTTACGGAAGTGTGGCAGTTTCAAAATTAATACTCTAAGACCGAGGTATTACTATTACATTTTGCCCCTCAGAAGAATTACATACCTGTCCCTTGAAATGGACAGCAACTAAAATTAAGTATCTAGGTATAAATTACCCTCAAGAAGTAAAGGTGCTGGACATCATAAACTTTGAACCTATAACGTTGTCAATACAACTGGACTTGAATAGATGAGGTAGGATTCACCCTCCTTCTTCAGCAGATAGAAATTATATGCATGAATGTCCTGCTACGCCTACTGTATCTTTTCCAGAATACTCCTTTCTTCCTGCCACGGTTCTACTTTAAACCCTGGCATAGAATTATATCAGATTTTATTTGGGGGGGGGGGATGTCAGCGCTGCAGAACTCGCCTCTCAATCTTAAAACTATCCCTGGCCCAGGGAGGTGTAACCTTACCGCACCTGGAGCTCTGTGCGAAAGCGGCCTTCTTGAAGGTGCTTTTTCTCTGGTTTTCCGAAACCTTTAAAGCCACATGGAAATCCATAGAATTTACCATTAACAGCTTATTTGATATAGAAATAATTTTGTTTACCTCCAAGGGTGGGTCTCCTCCACTGAGCGACTTCACCCAAATTACAGCTAATATTTTGAACTCCCAAGTTCAAGGAGTTTTTTTTCCTGTTGTAGGGTATTTTCTGAGGATGAACATTTTCTGCTGACTCAAACTGATTTGGAGTTTGCCAGGTGGAGGAGGCTTGGCCCGATGTATGTTCATCAGTTTTTGGGACAGGTAGGGATTCTTACCTTTGATACACTACAAAGGAATATGGGCTCCGGCTAAGGACTTCTTTAGGTACCCCAGGTTAGGAACTACGCTCTCTGACAGTGTTCTATTACCCCTACATTGCCCTCCCCCGCCCACCTTCATGAAACTACTTTTGGATTTCCTTTCAGGCAACACATGAGGACATTTAATTGGGAACATTTACAAAATTTTAAGAGAGGCCCTGGGGAACACTACACTCTCATCTTAGAAGGATGGAACAAAGACAGAGTTAGAAGTTTATAGCATTTCCTGGGCAAAGGCCAACCTACCAGCAGTTAAAATCATGTCCTCCCATCTTTGGCAGGAATTCGCCTGGAAATGTAAACATAGATACTTTTGGTTTCCAGCGGTTTTAGTGAAATACCTTCTGGACGGATTTGGCCACTGCTGGAGAGATTGTAAATGTAAACTGGCGGACTTAGGCCACATCTTTTGGAATTGTCCCTTACTCATGCCCTTCTGGTGTACCCTCCAGTTAGAATTAAGAGATTGCTTGGGAGAACAAATAGAACTTAACTGCAGAAATAACCTTATACTCTGTCTATCCAGGCCACTCCCCCTCTTGGCATAAGACCCTCCTGCCTATATATTTGTTAGCAGCTAAGAAAGCTATCACCCATAAATGGATGACTAAAACAATACCAGCAATGTTAGACTGGAGAAATGTTGTCTTGGGGATATATCATGTGGAGACCCTAACGGTGGCTCTCCATGATAAATCAATGGCATGTCATACCAAATGGCAGAGATGGATCCAATATATGATAGAGGTGGATTCAGAATGTGTACCTTGAGGAGTTCAGGGTTTCCCTCCGGACCCCCTCGGAGGGCTAAAATATTACAAGTGGGTATTGAAGCAGGATAGATATACTGTCCTGCGGAGATAGTCATTAAAAGTATGTGATGTATTTTAGGGATAAAAAACACGACCTTGCTTTGTATATAATAGATAAACTATATTAGAGCTGACAACATTGTATAGATTTATATTTAGATCTCATTTGACTTCAGTATGGTGAAATGCTGTATGACCTAATATTTTATTTTATAAAAATCATATTTAAAAAAATGCAAATTTTTCTTTTATAACACATTATCATGCATCTTGCTGTTTCTTTATAACTGCTTCCATATTATGCAAATACGATTCTGTAGTGTCAACTGTGATTAAATATTCTTAGAGTAGCATATCACACCAGTCAGGCCCTGTAATAACCAGTCTATAAGCTGCTGAAACGCAAATTCAGCACTGACTGTCCTATAACGTGGGCACGTCCTCTGACATGGAACCTTGTAAAAGAGTCTTGGCTCAAAGGTATTTGTAATCCTAGACTTAATAAAATAATAAAAAAAAAAAATAAGGCAACTAATTAAACTGAGACAAACCATACTACACATTAATTATGAGATATGGCTTTCATTTTTCATCCAGTGCTTCTTATGACAAGTATAGCTTAGGGAATTTAATTCCTCCAGCTAGCTAGTAAAGAAATCCTGAGGTCTAACAATACGTTGCCCAGTCCACACTCAGCCAAGGGGTTACTGTGTAGCAGTTCTAAATGCATTACTTATGACTGCATTTTACAGTGACAGTTTTACCTTAGAGCTGCAATAATTGCACAGTGTGTGATATAACATACTGTACAACTTATTGACAGTAGCTTCACTTTTCTAAATGTGTGTACTGTTTTTCAGGAAAAAAAATAAATAACCACTTGTGTCAATTTGTTTCTGATTTTCACACAGTAAAGCTCACTAAATGCACCTCTGGGCTTTATCTACTGTGATTCTGTTACTATGAAGCTGTTTAGACAAAAGCCTTAAAGAGGAACTTCAGTGATAGTCTTAAAGTTACAGTTTGTAGTCATTATATGCAGTACTAGACTTGAAAAGGTGTGTGCATTTGTTAATTCTGGCCAAGGTTTACTCTACCTTCCATAACTTGGATTTGTTTTTGAGCTGTGCTGCACATGCCATTGCTGTTCAGCTGCTGGGATGCTAGCTCCTGATGACATCATTGTAGGATAGGGAGTGACTCACACTGTGCAGTACCATGCAGTTGCAACAATGTTGTAAGGGAAACCTACCAGTACTCAGTATACCTACTGTGTTCCCCTTCCCCCAGGACACCCTGTTAGCAAAGCATTATGCCAAAATCCAGATGCCTTGTCAGTATGTTTTTTTCTTTTTTTGTGAAATTGACTCTGCCCTACAGTGATGTCAGCAGTACAAGCCTAGGTCCACAGAAACACCAGGCTTGCTATAGAAGTCCTGGTACACCCTGCAGTTTTTAGCAGCTTATAATGCAAAAACTAACTGCAGCAGGCAGTAATGAAATACAATTCCAGAATCAATGCAAGAAGGGGTAATTTATGCATGAAAGTCAAAAGGACTGGTAAAGGTCCTCTTTAAAACTATGCCTTATTTTACATGCCTTATTCACCCATGAAATCCCAGCTGAGATACAAAATCCCATTTCTAGAGAGGTCCCTCTTTCCATCTGTTTTTCACAGCTGAGTAGACGGGAACACTGGGAGGTTTAGTGACGTGCTCAGGTTCACACAGTGAGGATTTGGCTCTGGTTGGTTTGAACCTGTGATTTCTTAGCTCCAAGGCTAGTGCACTAACCAGTAGACCATACTGCCTTTAGTACAACTATATTCACCTTTAGCATTTTCTGTTTTATTTTTACTTTCTCCAGTTACAGGTTCACTTAACATATCAGATAATTATAACTACCAACTTTCTGAGGTCTAAAACTGGGACAGTTCATCCTGGTCATGACCCCCACACACACTGTGTCACTCCACGGACACCAGCGCAGTCAACACTGTGCACAATCAGTTAAATTGTGCTGCTTGCTCTGGCCATGCCACCCCTCAGTAACACCAGTAGCAAACATTCAGATTAAAACAATACATCATTCTGCTGCAGCAAGTTCCAAACCATGATGTACAGAAAGTTCATTAGAAACAAACCTCAGTTAAATTGTGATCAGACATTGGAGCTGCATGTATTGCTCCTCCCGACCTGACATTCCATCCCAACCCGCTTACACCCACCTCATTTGCTGAGCAAACTTCACTTCAGTGACTCCACCACCACACCAGATTGTTTCACACACTTCCCTACAGCTGATCAGGTTCAGGGTACCTAGTTCCCTGCTGCCAGTCTCCTCTGTCTGGAGTCCTCTAAGCTGCTGGCAGGCAGACGTCCACATGTATTTGTTTGCACTACTACCCATTCTAATCTAACAGGAAGGAACATGCTTTACTGTGCTCCCACTGACATGCTAGCGATACACACAGGCGCGGGATTGAAGTTGCAAACTGCTGTCCAGCCCGAGCAGTGCCACGTAGTGCTGAAATAACTGTCACTCATGGATTAGCAGTCAGCAAAAAAGGGGGACAAAACTGGGACAAGTAAGCAAAAACTGGGACAAAAGCGACATTTTGCAAAACTTGTGGGGACACTGGGACATGCTGTCTAAAATAGGGACTGTCCTGGGAAAATAGGGTCTGTTGGTAGCTTTACATAATGCAAGTCACTTAACCTCCTGTGCTCCCCACCCATCAATGGCCTTGTGCCCACTAGGGTTTATCCATTTACCAAATCACTTGCATACTGTGTGACCCTAACAAGTCACTTAACCTCCCTGTGCTTCCGGGTTGCCCCTGGAAACAGGCCCTGTACTTAGTGGGCCTTACCTGGTTAGCAAAGAATCACATAAAATGGCTTTTCATACTCACTGTCACCAGTCTTCACACAACATGCAGTCCAATACTTCCACTGACTGATCTTCCTTGGGTTACTCAGCAGTGCAAGCAGGCAAAAGCTGGTGTCTGTATGTACAGTATGTGACAGCTTGGGCTTGCAGTTCTCAGGTAGCAATTCCTTAAATGATCAGCTTGTGTGCATTGATCCACGGCCAACTGATATGCTCTCTAAGCCAGACAAATGATTTTGCCTCATCCTCCAACAGGAAAACTACTACTCTACAGTAGTTCCCAGTCTTGTTTACATTCAGAAATTGCTGTCATCTTTTTTCATCATTTGAGATGCTCTCTCTAGCTTCAGCAAAGCTCGAGCCTGACTCTGTACCAAATCTCTTGCTTCTGTCTACACCTTGTCAGCAAATTCTGGTGTGCATCAAAGACTCATAGTCAGTTCTCACAAAACATGATTATCTGAACTATTTTAGAAGTCAACAGAACTATGTACAGAGAATTGTATCTTTAGAATAGCTGCTTCTCAAACCGCTCGCTACTCAGACATGCTTATTTCTTGGACCCTGTACACATCAGGCTAGTTAAAACGTTTTAAGGTGCTTAAAACGTTTTAACTAGCGCAAACATGGTGCCCATCCGCATTTAAGCACGGTTTCAAAGCGTGTTAGGAAACCGTGCTTAAACCCTGCTGCGAGCTAGTCTCAAGTCCATTTTTAAAAACGGTTTTATGAGAGAAAGCGTGTTACCCTCTAGTGTGGACGGGTTGCCCGCATATTGCTCCTCCAGGAAGCATGTTAAGGGTCGTGGAGAACCCGTTTTTAAAAACGTTACTGGAGGCAGATGCGGATGGGAGTTGGCTGTGGTATAACCGAGTTAAAACTCGGTTGAAGACTGATCTGGACGGGCTGCTGTGGTGAGTTTAAAAACGTTTTTAAAATGTTTTTTAAACTGGTGCAGATCTTCAGCTCTAATGTGTCCAGGGCCTTAGATGCAAACAGAAAATCTCTTGCAGCAAGACAGGGCATGAAATGTAACAAAGTTACAAATCATATTTAGCCGAAGGGAACATTCTGATAAACAATTTATGTGACCTTTTTATAACCCTTAAAATCTCTTAAAGACATAACACTGTCAATTCGACCTTCAGAGTGTTCCTGGCTATATTGCCCGCTGTGGTCACCCTGGCATCAGTATTTTGGCTGGGTTTGCTGCCTGCTCTTCATGGAGGAGGAAGAGAGAGATTTTCCCTTGGATCCTCCTCATATCAGCCTGCATCAATGCCTCAGGCTTTGGGGCCGGAGCCCAGGTCACTGGTGTAGCAAGTGGTGTCCGTCATCGCAGTGCTGTTGGGCCTGCCCTTCTAGTTTATTTTTGATAAATAAATAAAATCTGTGTAGAAATTTTTGAGACTTGGATATCTGCATTTGGACATGTGGCCTAGTCTTTAAGAGGGTCCCGGGAGTACAGTTGCAGCAGCAGGAGATACTGACGGTTAAGATCTAGATTCAGGTTGACTCAGTGGTGTAGAGGGTTGAGGCACTGGATGCCACATCTCCCGTCACACCCAAGTTCAGATGGGGACTCAGGCAATTGGGGGTCAGCCTGGGGGGAGAGGATTAAGTATCCACCTGACAGCTCTCTTCTTCTGAGGGGAAGGGTTATACTGTATGGTGGTGGGGTGGCAGTTGTGGCCAGAACAGGGGTCAGCTGGCAGCCAATGCTTGCCATGTGCGTGCTTCTACATACATTCCCTTCTATGCCATTGCATGCTGCCAGACATCAAGGTGAGAAAGCAGAAGAAGAAATAAGTCTGGTGCAGCAGGGTGGAGCCCACACTGCTCTGGGCCCGCACCATCACCCAGGCAAGGCCACTACTGGATTGTGTGTGGAAGGGGGGAAGACGGCTGCTCTCCTCCTGGCCCAGCCAAACTTGGTGGTGGTGGTGGTGGTGGGGGGGGGGGGTTCCATGGGGTTATGTAAGGTTGCTAAGTCCTGAGGGAGACAAGTGCTGTCTGTGAGCAGGGTGGGGCTGAAAGGGGACAGCAGGACAGCATCACACAGGAGAGAAACACATGATAGAAAAAAAAGATGCACATACAGTACATTACACCCTATCCTACCCTTAGACCTGCTATCTAGAAGGGGTCCCCTGCCTTACCACTCCCTCCAAGTAATTATGAAAGCAGCAGTACATCAATCCGGTGGAAATTGTGACTGTACTTTTTTTCATGTTTGAAATAATAAAAGGAGCTGTCCTTTTAATATGGCTTGGAAACAGGTCTTCATCAGTATTTGCAGCTGTTTTTGTCCATCAATTGTTTAAAGATCACTTATGTTGCTACTGAAATGAACTATCATGCAGCAGACAGTACTAACATACTAATTGCCAGCAGATTAGGCCTTACGGTCTATCGAGTCTACTTGAACCTCAGATCCCTAGTTGGGTGCCAAGGCCCTCCCCCCTTGTGTTCCAGAAACCCCTGTCATCCATCCCCAGCCCCCTGGCCAGGCCATCATCTGGTACATCTGTTTTCTGTGTCTGTCCCACCCTCTCTTGAAGCCCTCCACTGTGGATCTCTGGACCAGCTCGCCAGGTAGCACATTCCAAGAATCCACCACCCTCTCAGTGGAAAACCTCCTCCTCTTTTCCCCCCTCACCCTTCCACCTTCCAACTTCAAACCATGCCCTCTGTTGATACCTCCCTGCTTTAGTCTAAAGATCCCCTCCATGTTTACCCTATTTATTCCCTTGAGGTACTTGAAGACCTCAATCACATCCCCCCTGTCTCTCCTCTCCTCCAATGAAAACAGGCAGAGCTCCTCAAGTCTGTCCTCATACGTCAAATCCCCTAGTCCTCGTATCATCGTAGTTGCCCTCCTCTGTACCCTCTCCAGGAGCTGTATGTCCCTCTTCAAGTGTGGTCTCCAGTACTGTACACAGTACTCAAGGTGTGGTCTAACCTGTCCATTGTACAGCGGCAGAATCACTTCCCTGATCCTAGAGGTGATCCCCCTTATGATGCATCCCAGCATCCTGTCTGCCTTGCTAGCTGCTCTCCAGCACTGCTCAAAGTTATTCATACATGCATCCACCATAACCCCTAGGTCTTTTCCCCCTGTTGAGGCCTCCAGCGCCTCCCCTCCCAGGGTGTACCTGTGTTTAGGGTTTCCCTGCCCAAGATGTAACACCTGTACTCCCTGACTTTATGAAACAATAGGTGTTCAAAACAGCTGAGAATACTGACTAAAGCCTGGTCCGAGCCATATTAAAAGGAGCTCTTTTATTATTTCAAACAGGAAACAAAGTAGTAAAGCAGACTCAAATTGTGGAAAGAAGGGTATCATGCAAGTCAGGAGGTAAGTGGCATTCTAAAATAGCATAAAAAAGTACGGGTTAAAATTTTCACCAGATTGATGCACTGCTGAATTTTAACTGTGTCACAAACTTGCTTGAAACCATTAATGCCAGCAGGCTGTTCCACTGCTCAGCCAATCTCTCTGTAAAATAATACACTGGAACCTCCCCCCATCCCCGCCAGCTTCTACTCGTGTCCTTGTGTTATTGACTCACCATTCCTGCTGAGTAGTTCCTCACAGTTTACCTTGTTCATTCCTTCCAGCAACATCTAGGCCTCTATCATATCACCCCTCTCCGTTCTGACCTCCAGCAAGTTCGTTTTCAGTGCCCTAATGCGATCTGCTCTGTTGTTCCTGAATCAGTTTGGTTCCCCTAAGCTGCACCATCTCCAGCCTGTCTTATTCTTTCCTTATCTGGGGATTCTAGAACTGGGCACAGTATTCCAGATGCTATCGAAACCACTCCCAATACACCACAGCATCCTGGTTGCCTTGCTATAGGCCTTGTTGCATTGGCTAGATTGTTTGGTCCCTTTCCTTAGAAGAAGTGCCCAGCTCTACCTCTCCCATCCAGCATTCTGTTCTGGGGTTCTTGTTCCCCCTGTGTGCATCACCTGGCTCTTTATGACCTTGAATTTTTCACTGCCAAACCATGAAGCACTTCTTTAACCTCACCTCCCTTCTGCAAAACTCTTATCCCTTCTCACTGTCAGTTCTGCCATAGAGCTTAGTATCATCTGCAGAGAGAACCATCTTGCCTTTTATTCGTTCTTCTTGTAAGTAATAGTACCCAACAGGGTGGGCGGTGATTGGAAATACCGGACCGCCCAGGGGGCATAATGAGGCCCGACACCACAGGCGGAGGGTCTTGTAGCACCTGGAAGGTTCTGGTATTTCCCAAACCACCCTGAGATATTGAGCACTTAGAAAATGCAATCGTGAAAAAAATAAAATAAAAAAATGGTTAGTGAAAAAATAGTTTAAAATAAGTTTTTAAATAAAATAAGTTGCACCACCTGCATTGCAGTGATGGAGTTTTATCCTTTTTGATACTCTAGTTCTAAAATGAAAAAAAAAAAGCTGGCCGTCCCCACAGCAAGAATTAGTTTGTAAATTTGGATCGCGCCTTTCATCCCTGCATAAAGTGGGTAGATTTTGGAGTGTTTGATGTAGTTAAAAAAAAAAATCGCTGAAGATCAGTGACGGGGCGGGCGGCCAGCTGCTAGCTGCACTGGAGAAACTCTTTAGGATCTCCTTTCACTGCTGGAATCTTCACTCAAGCCTTTTTATTTCAATTCTCCCCACCTCCTCCGTCTAGAGTTCTGTTCCCAACTGAGCAGGATGAACATTGCCAAAAACGGTTATTTACTGGGTGTCCTAAGTGAGCTACTCCGTCTTGCATTGAGGCAGGGAGAAAGATCAGTAAACAAGTGCAGGTGTGTTGTTTGTGTAAAGATGCTGTCAACTGCTGTAATGATGGGAGCAGAATTTGAAGAAAAAACAAAAATAGCAGTCTGTTGACCTCTGCCCTCCACCTACATTGGTGGAAAGGATAGAGTAACGTTTATGGAGGAGATGTACAAAAGCGTAGTTGTGCTGCAGAATTAAAAATATTGTGGGCTGTCAATGACGGTTTAAAACCTATTACTTTGCTTTACTGTTGTTGTAAAAGAATGGCAGCGGATGTTTGTGTACGTGTGTGTGTGGTTGGTAGGAAGGGGGTCGGACACAAGTTCAGGGCTCCATTGGATCTGACAGCAGTTTATATTCTTTCAGGTCGGAGAGTTTTTCTTGTGTGAGCTACTGACTACAGGACTCAGCCTGGTACTGTTGGGTTACCACTTTAACTTGAAATGCCAGGTTTCCTGAGGGTGGAAGGATATGGATCTGTTTTATTCTGAACACCTACTTTAGGTGACTGCATGCAATTGCTGTGTTTCTGGATGTTGTTGTTAACTTTTGGTAGACACAATATTGTTTTCTTTACTGAATTTTAAATTTCTATGGATTTGAAGGCAAGAGGGCAGAGGTCGCAAACTCTCCCACTAGGCGGCGAGAGAAAACATGGCAGCTTTTTTTTTCAACGTTCTAATTGCATGCTGATCTTGGCGATGAGGTTTGTGGCATGCCTGACACTTTTAATACCGGGCTCTGTTGTCTGATAGCGTAGCTTGCAGCGCTATCAGCCAATCAGAGCATGGGAGTTCTCGGACCATTTTCTAAGTTAATGTTATATTGAAAAGGACAGGACCCAGGACTGACCCCTGTGGCACCTTTTTGTGACCTTCCATCCCCAACTTGACTCCATTTTCCACTATCCTCTGTTGTCTTCCTCCAGACCAACTACCCACCTATTTATTCAGGTCCTTTACTGTACCTAGAGCCTCTAACATCTTCAGCAACCTTCTGTGGGGGCAGTAACACACACCACAATGACAAATCTACAGCGAACACCACCACAGCGGCAAATCTCGCAGATCGAGATTGGTCACTGTGGTGATCTGCTCTGTCCCGACACTACGACTCCTGGTGTTTTACCCCACCACAAAACCGTTTCAACTCAGAGTTGGTTAATTAGGGATGGGAGGCAAAGCCCATAGAAAAACAAACACTTCTTCCCGATGAGAATGCTGCCGACAGTCGGCATCATTCCCGTCGCTGTGCAGGATGTCGACAACATTGGTGTCGATATTCTGCCATGGAACCCTGTGGGGCATCGAGTTGAATGCCTTGCTGAAGTCGAAGTGGAGTAAATCAACTGTATGTCCATTATCCAGTGCAGTGATCCAGTGATTTACATAATCCAGCAATAATTGTTTAAAAAATATAGTTAAGATGCTGGAAAATGATGGTGGGAGGAATGAAAGCTGGTGGGGCAATAAACAGGAAGGACAAGGGGGTAGCTTAGTATATTGTAAAGGGTTTCTGCAGCTGTAGGTATACATGGAATGTTTCATGTCTGCACAGTTGCAGAGTTCTTAATGGCTGTAGGAAACAAGTCCAGATGATAGGCATGGTTATGGAGTAGGCCTTATATCCAATGGTCTTGTAGGCTCTGGGAACTTGGCAATGGTTATTAAACTGATCTCAGTGGATAGAAACACAATGGCCCTATGCCAGACAGTGGCATCAAGGCAGCTGACAGTGCCCCACGAATGGGAGCACCATCAAGTCACCTCCAACAGGGTCGGAGAGGCTATGGAGAAACTCAGAGAGGACAAGTCACCAGGCCCAGATGGAATACACCCCGAGAGTGCTGGAAGGAATTGGAGCAGAGTTGGCGGATCCCCTGGCATATTTGTTTAACAGTTCACTTCAGTCAGGAGTAGTGCTTAGAGACTGCAGAACTGCAGATGTAGTACCTCTTCACAAGGGAGGGAGGGAGCTTGGAGGAGGCTGGCAACTACCAACTGGTTAGCCTTACTTCTGTAGTAGGTAAGCTAATGGAACCCTTAATAAAGCAGGTCGTAGTACAGTACCTAGAGAAGTACAGGCTTCAGGATAACAGGCTGCATGGATTCGTGGCAGGGAGGTCATGCCAGATGAACCTGATTACATTTTTGACTGAGTGACTAGGGAATTAGACCATGGCCACCCAGTGGACCTCCTCTACTCGACTTCAGTAAGGCTTTTGACTAGGTGTCGCATCGCCTGCTTGAAAAAATTGAAGGACCTGGGCATAGCCAAAAGCTTAGTCAGGTGAGTAGAAATTCACTAGGGATAGAAAACAGAGAGTGGTAGTCACGGGAGAAGTCAGAGGAAGGGGAGTCACCAGTGGAGTTCCCCAGGGTTCAGTGTTCAGGGCTGTTCTGTTTAATGCATTTATCAGTGACATCGGCATTGGTATCCAGGCAAAATTACACTATTCACAAATGATACCAAGCTGGGTGGGGTGAACTACAAAGAGGCGGTTAGGGACCTTAAGAAGGACCTGCAGAGACTGGAAAATTGGTCCAAAATCTGCCAGCTAGGGTTCAATGCAACAAAAAGTGCAAAGTGATGCATCTAGGTAAGGGAATCTGAGGATGGCATACTGGCTTAACAGGGTTCATCTCAGTATCTCACAGGAAGAAATATACCTAGAGTCATCATTTCCAATACCCTCAAACAGGCTAGCCGTGCAACACAGCTCACAGCAAGGCAAACAGAGTGCTAGGTGCATGGGAGAGGTATTGACAGCAGGAACAAGGAGATAATTCTACCACTATACAGGTCCCTGGTAAGGCCTCATCTGGAATATTGTGTGTCCAGTTTTATAACATGGGAATAGTTGTATTAGTCAGATGATTTGTGGACTGCTGCCAACTGACCATGCATTAATGTATGATATACTCAAAGATCATGTGAGTCGGTAAGAGTGAGAATCAGTGGGCTATCCATTCTTCTTTTTTTCAGCTACAGAAGAAATGTCAACTGCAGCCATTTGTTTTCCCACATCTTAGCGAGTGCCACAGTACAAGCCACCCACCTGCCCCACGGATCTCACACAACCGAGCGCACAGTCAATCAGCAAAGACAGTGCTTGGTTGTCAGTTTGTGTGTGTGTGTCTCTTTCAAGCAAGCAATAGGTTCACCAGGGGCAAAGTGTAACCCACCCATCACATGGAACTCGGAGAAGCGGGTGGACTCATCGGGACTGGGACATGCAATCTCCTGTCTGTCTCCTCTCTCTCTCTCTCTCTCTCTCCAGTCAAAATCACATTCCCCAGTCTCTACTGCAGATTGTTCGTGCACTTGTCCCTTACAGCAGGTGTCTTTCTGCCATACACAGGTCAAGTACAGAAACCCAGCAGCCACACCGAAGCATCTTGTGGCATACGATGCTGTTAAGAAACAAAACAGCCCAGTCACTTCTCTGTGTCTCTCGATTGTCACACCATTCCTCTAAGCTTGTGACTCCACGACTGTTCTGTGTGTGCCATGTGCAGCCCAGGCCCCCTGCAACCTTCAGGTCCCAGTGAGCAGCACATAACTTGGAGTCGGGTTAGAGCAAAAACAGTTTGTCAGAGCGCCCTGCACCCGCCCCGACGCTGTGCGCTCCCTGTCCTCCATTCACCGACAGCAGCAGTCACAGTAGAAGGAGCGAAGTTGGGACTGGTTGTGCTGAATGTTGACACAGTTCTGTGCGTCTTTCTCTCTGTCTCAGTTTCTGTGGTGCTCAGCACTGTAGTGAAGTCCCCCTCCCCACACAAAACAGTCTAGAGAGAGAGAGATCACAGGTGGCAGCTGCAGTCACGAGCCGGAGACAGTGAGTGAAGGAAGAGCGTGGGTTGGGGTTTCAGAGAGACAGTCCTCCACAGCAGTTGTCCTCTAGACACACTGTAGGCACAGAGGGAGAGCAGCTGGTCTGTAGTTCCATGTAGCAGTACTGGCTCTGTTGCTGGGACAATAGAAAGTGGACTGAACAAGTGAGGAGAGAGAGAGGACATTGCAGCATGTCTAACTTACATATCCCGCAGCATCTGTTGCTGAGCATCTCTTTCTCCTGCTGCATGCTTGTGATAACTACTTTCTGAGGTGTCAAGATATAGTGTCAAACACTTGCATTTGTAGCATGAAAAACACGGCATTTATACGTATTATTCACCTGAAAAGGATGTCCCATGTTATGAGTGCAATAACTCACTCCATGGCATGCGGTTATTGGGGATTAATTAAAGCTACCAACTTTCCGAGGCCTAAAACTGGGATGGTCCAGCCTGACTATGACCCCCCCCCCCACACCGTGTGACTCCCAGGGGCACCACCGCAGACAACACTGCACACAATTAAATTTTGCTGCTTGCTCTGGCCTTGCTGCCCCACAGTAACACCAGCAGCAAACATCCAGATTAAAACAATATATCATTCTGCTGCAGCAAGTTCCAAATCATGATGTACAGAAAGTTCATTAGAAGCAAACCTGTATTAAATTGTGATCAGACATTCGAGCTGCATGTATTGCTACTCCTGACAGTCCCATCAACCCATTTACACTTATCTCATCTGCTGAGCAGACTTCACTTCAATGACTCCAACCACCACACCAGATTGTTTTTACACACTTCCTACAGCTGATCAGGTTCAAGAACCTTGGTTCACTGCTGCCGTCTCTTCTGTCTGAGTCCCTTTCAGTTGCTGGTTGGCAGACATCCACATGCACTTGTTTGCACTACTACCCAGTCTAATCTAACGGAAGGAACGTGTTTACTGTGCTCCCACTGACATGCTTGCAGTGCAACACAGGTGCAGAGACTGAAGTTGCAAACATGAGCAGTACCACAGTGGTGCTGAAATAACTGTCACTCATGGATTAGCAGCCAGCAAAAAAAAAAAAGGGACAAAACTTGGACAAGCAAGCAAAAACCAGGACAAAAGTGACATTTTGCAAAACTTGTGGGGACACTGGGACATGCTGCCTAAAATAGGGACTGTCCTGTGAAAACAAGGACTGTTGGTAGCTTTAGGATTAATCAACACCCTGGGTGCTGTGAGGGCACTTGGCCTGCAGCCTCATGCCTCACAATGCACCTGGGGTGTTGATTAATCCCCCGTAACCGTACACCTTGGAGTGGGTTATTGCTTACTTGGAATTCACATCTTTAGAAAGATATGAACAGGCTGGAGGCCGTCCAGAGAAGAGCAACCAAGATGATCCAGGGCCTCCCGGGGCTCTCTTTTGAAGGGCATTTAGAAGCTTTGAATATGTTCTCGCTGGAGACTAGGAGGAGAGAGGGGACATGATAGAGGACATACAAGTTTCTGAGATGAATAAACAAGTGCCCTCCTCAGATCTGTTCATCAGGGTAGACAACTCCAGTACCAGAGGACACAAGTGGGAGTTAATGGGAGGGAGCTTCTGGAGGGAGCTCTAGAAACACTATTTTATGGAAAGGGTAGTGGAACTATGGAATAGGCTGCCTGCCAAAATGATGGAATCAAAGACAGTGACATCACTCAAGCTGGGGTGGGATAGGGCAAGAGCTCAATAAAAACAGGAGCAGTAGGGGCAGTAAATAGTGGAAGAGTTAGGTCCTGGGGTCTAAAAAGAAAAGGATATAGGGAACTCATGGGCAGACTGGATGGACCCTTGGTCTCCTTCTGCCATCACTTTCTATGTTTCTAATGGTTTAACAGGTGGATTTTTCAAGTACGTTGGACAAAGCCCATGTGCACATTTGTAAACTATTGTTGACAATTTGAGTTCCTGCTTTCAGTCAGGCAAGGAGAGGCCACAGTTGCTATAGAGGATGAATTGATCAGTGTTTTGTTACATTCAAGGGTGAATCTACAGAACTTATTAAAAGCAACTTTGATCTTCAGCTTTTTTTTGCAGTGCTGAATCATAGACCTCATTCCGTATTCTATGGTTGCTAGTAAGGATTGCCGTAGGATTAGTCTCCTGGTGTTTTGGGTCAGGCAGCTTTTGACTTGGTAGAGAGCACCATGTTTTGGTGAGTTCCTGTAATCACCTGGGATCTAGCCATAGACAAAGGTACTTGAAAGATGGTACTAAGACCACCCAGGCTATGCCTATCAGTACCTGGCTCTGAACTTTACACTTACCAGTGAAGCCCACCATGATGCAACCCAATTCTGCAGAATTCTGCTGCAGAGTTACTGCAAGAAGCAAGGCAGTTTCAATGGGAAATATAGGGGGTATCTGACAGGTAGCTATCAGGTATTGTATTTATCTTCATGAGTGGTCAATGACACACGCTCTCACGAGTGGCGAAGCCACGTGTGTGAGTTTGAGAAGTCACTGACCATGAATGAAGATAAAATGATATCTGAGAGCCAGCTATCAGATGTCAAAAGACTGTAGAAAACATGGCTGCACATGATTCATTAGAACATGAGAAACACACTCAGTGCAGTGATGTACCCCACTAGCAAGATAAAGAAATGACATATGCTGCTAGCAATCTAGGTAGATAGGGTTCTGTGCCTTTGATAGAATTTTTATCTTGGTGAAAAAAAAAACAGTAATGTACATTGTGTAAAATTCTTATTGTCGTGCAGAAAAATGACACTGCACTTCATCCTGGCAGACTCCACGGAATTTTAATAGGGGGATGACATGGACTGTTTTCAAGTTCCCTGGCACTGTCCTCGTCTGTAAGTAGTCATGAAAGATATCAGTGAGAGGCCCAGCAAGAACTCCTTTTTGTGTTCCATCGAGTTGTTTGTATTCCTCACAGGCCTGCCCCCTTGAAGTTAGTCCCTCTAGCACCATCACCCACCTTCTCCAGGTGCCTACTCCATCCTTTTTGTCCCATGGCCTGTCCCAATGGCAGGACCTCAGAGGTTGACCTTACCTCTCCTGAGGTCCAGACCCAGTGGAAGAGGGTGCCTGGTCAGTGGTGCTGAGCCTGTGAGGAGCTGTTTGTCATCCTGTTCCAGATGGGGGTTTTCTTCCATTTTCTTTCCTTGTTCCCAGGCTGCATGCACAGCGTACGGGGTGTGTGCCTCGGTTGCATGCAGCATGCTCGTACTGGGAGAGCAAGTTCCCCGGCTGGCCTGTGGTAGCCACTATGGTGGCAAAGCTTGTTGCCTCCCTCCCTCAGACTGGGATATGCTGTCAATGGCAGTACATCTCCCACCCTGCCCGCCTGAGCACTGACCCTAAATTTACTCCTTAAGCTCCCGTGGCCATTTGGGTCGGATCTAGTAATGGATGGTTCCGACACCATATGGCGCCTATGGAACAAATGTGATCTGAGTTGCCAGCATGATAGAACCGTAGGCTTCTGCTGGACCACTGAGTGGCGCTGGAACTCCTTTTAACTGCACGATTACCCTTAGGCAGATATCATCAGGATCTAGGATTTGCTGGGATTCCCACCCCTCACATACTTACTAAGTCTGGTGTGATCAGCACTGTCTCATGTTTGGTCTACACTTGGCCGTATAACTTTCACTTGCAGTTGACTATGTCCATTAATTTTGTGGCTGAATATTAACACCAAGCAGTTATTCAGTGCTGCTGCGTTACCCTCTGTGTTGCTCAGTGGTTCCTTCTCCCTGACTTCCCTTTTGTTTCCTATGTATCAGAAAACAGATTTATGATTTCCTCTTGATCCTTTTCACAGTCCTAACTTCAGACTATAAGCAACAAAAAGGGACCAGTAACACAGATTTAATAAAGTGCACTGTAATTTGTGTAAAAGTATCCTTCCTTCCTCCCTCCCTTCCTTCCTTCCTTTCTTCCTTTCATTCATTCATTCTTTTGTTTTCTAACTCTGTCTCTCTCTTCCATTTTTGGTAGGGATATACCCCATATCTTCCCATTATCCCCACACCCCCACACTCTCAGCATCCCTAGAACTGCCCAGTTTAGGTGGCCTGCGACTTACCCTTGCAGCGGGGCTCCCGGAGAAAAGACCAAGATCCACCAATGGTATCCGTGCTGACTCTAATGCTCAGCATCGTTCAGTCAGTGGTAGGAAGCAGCTCAATCTGGGTGCCATCCTGCACAGCTTGAAGAGCTTTGATGATCGTTTCCCCTGGAGGCATGGCAGTGCAATAACATCACTGGTGTGACTGTACATGCTCTCACGCACAGTACACTGACATCCGCCGATGCCTTCCACCCTGTAGCATGCAGGACCTGGCCACTAACCCCCCAGCCTCCACTAGGTGTCATCCTGAAAATGACACCCACAACCTCCCACTGGAGGAGGAGGAGGAGAACAGTCATCCTACTTTCCCCTGGCTGGCTGACGCTCCGGGTTCATTCCCGAACGCGGATTGTTAGTGTCATAGGCAGTAGTGCTACCGTTGCGCTGGTGGGCTGGCTAGTATTCTTTATGTAAAGTAACACATAAATGCAAGCATACTCACTAAAGCAGTAGCAGCTTGTATTTAGATGTCTTCCAGCCTTGGTCTGGGCAGTCCTGGCCCTGCATTTACTCTGTAATACCCTATACTTCCATTGTTTAGTTACCAAAATCCTTCCAGTTATCATACTGTAACCCCCCTGCAAATGGGGGTTCCCAAAAGACTTCCAGGAGCTTGCTTGAATGCTCCAAGCCTGAATGGTGTTTGGCATTTAAGCCATTTATCAGTGAGTGTTTTTAGAGCCTCTGGTACTGTCTCTTTAAGAGCTGTCTGCTTGCAGACATAATTAGTTTGTATGGGGGACTGTGTGCTTCTCTGAGTACCACTCGAGCTGCTGCTAATTCACTTCATTTTGCAGTCACTAGGAGTGCAAAGGAACCTATCTGAAAGATGTAACTGTTTGCCAGAAATTATTTAGAGTAATAATGAAATTACAGTTTGTCTACCCTGCTTTCTTTTGCAGTCAGAACAGTGTCTGTCTAGTTCCCGTTCTGGTTTTGAACTGCTGAACTGGACCAATCAGTGTGGGGTAAGCTAGCTTAAATGGTGCCTTGGACGAATCAGAACTTGGACTCCATAATCTGAGCCAGCCACAAGAGGATTGTATGAGCAGTGACTCTGGGAGATGTAGTTTAGACTTTAGTGCCTTTTTGGACCAACAGCAGCAGTCTATTGTGAGTGACAGCCAATCCAGTCAAGAACTGGGAGGAACTCAAAGGAAGTGCCCGGTTTTGTCGGTTGGAGGTTCAGTTGAGCTTTGGCAGTGAAGAAGGAAGGAGCCCTGTGCTTTTCAGTGTGCAGTTTTAGTCAAAAGCGGTGTAAGGCCCAGAGTTCCGGTCTGCAGCTTGTTAGGACTGAACTGTCCTGTGAAAAGAATCAAAGGATCTCTGAAGAGTAGAAACCAGGCTCACCCTGTAGAAGACTGGAGGAATTGCTGAAAATTGCACTCTGTCTGTCAGGAACTGAATCTGCTGTGTGTTCTCCCGGTATTGTGCAGTAATTACGATCGGGATACAGATGCAGCCTGCCTGGTATAGTGCTTCTTTTATATGGATGTGTGAAGAGGTTTGTGTACCTCAAGTGAGCCCTGCTGACATTGAAGAACCCTATCTTATTTGGAGGTCGTGAGTACTAATTCAGGGTCGCTCCTGTTGAATTGCCACATTAAATCCAAATGGAATTACTGTACTGCTGACTGTTTAATTCTCCTTTTCTCTGTGTGAAAGGGCCCCTACCAGCTGCCACAGTTTGACTAGCCACTAGGGCTTGGGTACCCAGGACAGTAACTGATAGGGATAGGCCTGTGCACAGAGCCATAGGTAGATTATTAGAGTGATAAGCTAATTAACCTGATTTCCCTGTCCTTGTTATATCCCCTAAATAAATCAGAGCTGCTTGTTTCAGCAAAGTTATACTGCCTGAGGTATTTGTCTATGTTAAAGTACTGTACTGTGATTGTTGCACTGTATCTCATTTCACAGGAGGTCCCAGTACTGGAACCACACCTGGCGGTGAGTGTATACTGTGAAGGTAATTCTGATATATTGTGTGGGCCACTAGTGGGAAGAAAGGGGTTGCAGTGTCCCAGAGGGCTGTGACCAAGTTAGTTTAACTATTGCAAACCCTGACCTCTGGGTGGAGGCACCCGCCATTGGATCCAGGCCCCTCAACCTGTTAGTGGCAAATCAGGCAGGGTAGTAGCCCTGGGATAGCGCCATCTAGGGGTTACATCTTGGAGGCTCACCGCTGGGATTGTGTGTCCTCTAGTGGCCATATTTACGAACCACTGTTAAGAAAAAATGGGTACCCGACAGAAGTGGCTGTGCACCGCTGGTGGAGTGGTGTACTGGGAGGAGATCACACCCAAAATGCTATGCTTATCCTGGACATCCCCTGGGTATCAATACGGACACTGTGCAGGAGTACTTTCCAAGGTGGAAGGTTTACAAACCCTGTGGTGGTGGGTCGGCATGCTAATCTGCTCACCCACACTTTCCTGGCCCTAGTAGAGTTTAAGGATCCCATAGATAGCTCCAAAGTGCCACAGACCATTACCCCAGAGGGAGCCCTCACTGCTTGGAGAGTGATAACTAAGGACAGTAAAGACCGGGGAATCAGCCCCACCACTATCTGAAACTTTTGAGGAGAAATTTGCTGAATGGTTGCTGGGAGGGAAAACTGTGGAGGACTTGAAGAAACTATTCTTGCCACCTGGGGTGTTCCTCCCCAACACCCTCTCCTGCTCCAGTGCCCGTATGGTGGCTGAACCAATGCAGACTCCTATTTCTGCACCTGCCATTAGTCACGACTCTTACCGAAAGTTGAGGATCTTCTCTGGCACCTCCCACCCCCAAGGGAGGATGACTGGGAGACCTGGATAGACTATGTTGCCCCCAGTGCTAGAATGGCAATGCTCGGAGGCTGGGGAAAGAGGGTTAGTGAGAGCCTCCGAGGTCCTGCCCTGGCTACCATCCGTGCTAAACGGGCCAGTAACCCTGAAGCGACTGCACAGACCTATCTTGAGGCCTTGAGAATGTGTATGGGAGCCCAGATTCTGATGAGGACCTATGGTGGAGAGTAAGAAATGCACAACAGTACCAAGGGGAGTTGTTGTCTGTGTATGTCTCGGCTGGAAAAAATTGTTGCAAGAATGCCTCAGAAAGGAGTGGTTGCCAGCGATTGAACTGGACCGAACCAGACTGGACAGAATCCTTAAGTCTGCCCTTCTCAGAACTGCTGTTGCTTCAGTTCGCCTGGCAAATCGACTGGAATCCCACCCTCCTATGATGAGTTAATGAGAGAAATTGAGGAGTTGAGAAAAGGCGACCTCGGAGGTACCTGCACCAACAGCTGTGGCTACGACCGAGTGACTGAGGGTGACCCATCAAGTGAAGTTCAGGGCAGAGGTTGACAGTCAATGAGTGCTCTGACAAGGAAAAGATATGCCACAATGGGGCGAACTGTTGAGAGAGATCCGGAATTCAAAAACAGTCCCTTTATGAAGGCCACGCCTGCAAGTCACGGCCCTGACCTATATCCGACTGCATCTGCTATGGGGTGGGGTACCACCCATGTACCTCCTGCTGATAACAGCTCCAAACTCAATTCCTTGACCATGGAAGTGGAGAAACTGATGAGATGTCTCCAAATGCTTATCACGCCGCAGACAGAGATGGCACCCAGGTTTCCAGTTAGTAATACCCCGCCTCTGGCTCCCAGTGTGCGCCCGCCAGCTCAAACTCCAGAAAGTATGTTTTGCTATAATTGTGGGAAAGATGGGCACATGAAAGGGAATGCCAGTCCCCAAAAGACACTGACAAAGTTGCATATAGGCTACAAGGAGAGCTTGGAGAAGAAATCAGTGGTTAAGAGGTGCACGACATGATCCCAGTGAGGGCACCAAAATGCTAATTCACGTCCTTTGTGGCAAGGTCAGTTGCCCAGGCCCCCACTACCGCCTCTCCAGACTGGTCCAGAATAGTGGGTCCCTCCATGGAGACCACTGTAAAGGTGAATGGAGTGTCTACAAGAGCTGTATTAGACAGTGGCTCCCAAGTGACAATTATGTTCCAGGATTGGTATCAGAAGCATTTGTCAGACGTGCCACTTACAACCATTAGAAGGACTGCATGTATGGGGTTAAGTGAGAAGGCCTACCCCTATTCCGGGTATATCCGAATTTGGCTGTCTTTCCCCACCTCCGTGGCTGGAGTGGCGAACAAGTAGAGACCCTAGCCTTAGTGTGTCCCCCACTGGACTGTATGATGGTGTCCCTTTGTTGATTGGAACAAATGCTCATATGTTCGGAAGGCTGGCACAGTTGTGTTATGAAAACAGGGGTCAAAGACTAGTAGAGCTTTAAGAGTTCCAGCTTTAATTAAGAAGGCCTATGAGGCACAGAGAGATGCTGAAAACAGAACCAGAGGAACCGGTCGGAATTGTATGGAAGAAGGATCCTGAGTCTCTGATCCTGGCGCCAAATGCCCAGTGTACCTTACAGGAGAGGTCCGTATCAGAAAGGATGTTAAGAATAAAATATTAATGTTGGATGCACCAGGCGATGGAAATTGCCAGAGGGACTGCTGGTCAAGCCTAGTATTTTGCCCGCTAGAGCCCATGCTTATGCCAGAAGGGTAATGGTCCAAGTTCATAATGTGTCTGAAAGAGACATTCGAGTAAACAGAGGTTGCATCCTGGCTAATGTGCATTGTGCAGACACTGCAGTGCTACCCAGCAGCAAGAGTTCAAGGAAGAATGACAGAGTAACGCCTGACTTGTTTGATTTCGCGACTCCCGCTGCCAGCTGAATGGAAAGTGAGGATCAGTGAGAAGCTTGCCCAGAGAGACCAGGTGTTTTCTTTAAAGGAATGGGATGTAGGATGCGTGCAAGGAGCTGAGCACAATATCCGCTGCATGACGAAAGACCATTTCGTGAGAGGTCTCGACGCCTGGCACCTGCTGACATAGATGATGTGAGACGGCATCTGCAAGAGATGTTAGCTGCTGGTGTAATACAAGAATCCAGAAGCCTTATGCTTCCCCATTGTGGTAGTGAGGAAAAGAATGGAACAGTAAGGATGTGTGTGGATTATCGCACCTTAAACCGCGGACTATCCTGATCAGTACACAATGCCCCGCATTCAGGATGCTTGGACTGCCTAAACGGGAGCAAGTGGTTCTCTGTGCTGGATCTCGCAGTGGTACTACCAGATCCCGATGGCCCCAGAGGACCGTGGAGAAGACGCCTTATCTGTCCGCTTGGCTTCTATGAATTCATGAGGATGCCTCAAGGATTTCAGGTGCCCCAGCCACTTTTCAACGATTGATGGGCGTGCAGTGGGGACATGAACTTACTAGAGTGCCTGGTATACCTAGATGATGTTATTGTGTTTGGCAGCTCACTGGAGGAACATGAGAGCAGATTATTTAAGGTATTGGACCGACTGGAGGACTTTGCCTTAAACTGTCCATTGATAAGTGTCAATTCTTTCAAACATCAGTAAAGTATGTGGACACATAGTATCCACCGAGGAATAGAGACCGACCCAGTAAAGTTGAGGCCTTGACCACCTGGCCACAGCCCAAAATCTAAAAGAACTGCAAAGATTCCTGGGATTCTGTGGTTATTATCGGCGCTTCATCAAGGACTATTCAAGAGTGATCCGCCTTTACTTAACCTTACTCAAGGGTATCCCCAACCCACAAAAAATACCAAAGTCAGCGTCCCTCAAGACTGAAAGAGTGTATTTTCATCCAGTGAGAGTATTTGGGGCCCGCTGGACTCCTGATTGTGAGACTGCTTTTCATGAATCATATATCAACTTACCATGCTCCAGTGCTGGCCTATGCCGATCCAAGAAAACCTTACGTCCTGCACACTGATGCTAGCTTGCAAGGGTTGGGGGCTGTGTTGTACCAAGAGCACGAGAATGGCCTGAGACCAGTGGCCTTTGCCAGCAGAAGCCTGACTCCATCCGAAAAGAACTATCCTGTACATAAGTTAGAGTTCCTAGCTTTGAAGTGGGCTATTGTTGACCAATTCCATGAGTACTTGTATGGGGCTAAAATACTAGTAAAAACTGACAATAATCCTTGACCTATGTGCAGACCTCAGCTAAGTTGGATGCCACTGGCCATAGGTGGCTTTCTGCATTATCTACATATGACTATGCTCTCGAATACCGAGCAGGTCTGAACCACATAGATGCTGATGCTCTCTCCCGGAGGCCTGTTCTCATGAATTATTGGGTCCGATTGGCAGAACTTGACATTCGGCACTCTGCCGGAAGTTTGACAGGGAGGAACAATGTCCACGGACGCAGAGGACTGCATGGTGGATTGCTTGGGAGCCTCTGAGAATTGCATACCTGCTGCTTATTGCCACTTTTCTGCAATAGACATTGGTGCACTGCCTCAGCTGGACAATGACAGTATTCGTGCGGCTCAATCCCGCTCCCATGATCAAAGCAGCTTTAGAAGCCTTCTATGCAGGAAAAGATGTGTCCAAATTACGCCCACTGATTTGAGAACTGCACTGTTATACAAAGAAGGTCCTAAGTTGAAACTGATCAATAAACTGTTATACAGAGAAACAGTAGACAGAGGGGACAAGTAGACAAACAACAACTAGTGCTGCCCACTGCCTTCGAGACTCAGTACTGAGGTCCTTGCACAACCATATGGGGCACCTTGGTATAGACAGAACACTTGACTTGGTGAGATCCAGATTCTATTGGCCTAAGATGGGCTGATGTGGAGCAACACATTCGAACTTGTAGTCGCTCCCTACAGAGGAAAGCTTTTGCCCCAGAGGGCTGCCCCTTGTTAACATCACCACCAGTGCACCCATGGAGCTGGTCTGTATTGATTTTCTGAGTTTGAGTCAGATCAAAGAAATATCAGTAATGTGCTGGTGGTCACTGACCATTTCACTAGATATGCCCAAGCTTTCCCACCAAAGACCAGAAAGCATCCACTGTGGCAAAGTACTTGTAGAAAACTTTTTGTTCACTATGGGGCTCCACAAAGAATCCATTCTGATCAAGGGAGAGACTTTGAGAGTCGTCTGATCAAAGAGATGCTTTCTTGGGGAGTGCAAAGTCCAGAACCACCTTACCACCCCCAGGGGACCCACAGCCTGAACGCTTTCAACCGCACTTTGCTAGATATGCTAGGCACCCTGCACCCAAAGGACAAGCCTAGATGGAGCCAACAAATTAGCACCCTGGTACATGCTTATAACTGCACCAAAAGTGATGCCACTGGATTCTCCCCTACCGCCTGATGTTTGGAAGAGAAGCTTCGACTACCAGTAGATGTGTGTTTTGGGGTCTCCTGATGGGGTTCAAGCTGACAATTATTTACAGTATGTGCAAAAGTTAAAGGCCCAGCTAACTCATGCGTACTCAACTGGCTCAAACCATGGCTGCCAAAGAAATCTGGCCAACAAAGAAAGGTATGATAAAAGGTGAAAGCATGGAACTCCAGGAGGAGATCGGGTATTGCTAAGAAATCTGGGACTGCATGGCAAGCACAAGATTGCTGACAGATGGCACCATCTCCCTCACATTGTAGTGGGCAAACTAGATGATCTGCCAGTGTACAAAGTAAGGCCTGAGAATAATTCAAAAGATGTAAAAACAATGCATAGAAATCATTTACTGCCCATTGGACAAATCTTAATTGAGTCTGAGCCCTAGAAGATGCCCCTCTGGACCAGTGACTAGAGCTGCTGCTAAGAAAAGATTAAGAAAGTCTGCACCTACAGAAGCAAAGTTAAAGTGTTCCCTCCACAAGTCCCAGTTGAGCATGACTGTCAGTCCATATCGGAAGAAAGTGAGAGTGACTTTGAATACTATCCTTCTTACGAACTGAGTCAATTGTTTCGGGCAATCCCTAGTCAATACTGGAGATGAAGCTGGGCCTTCTGACTGTCTAAGCCCCCAGCTTCATCCCTGGAGCCAATGCTCCCAGAAAGTGAAGTGCAAAGCATCAGATCAGATGAAATGGAATCATTGTGCATGGTTGAACTGTTTGAGCTTCAGGGAGGAAAATGATAGATTGGGGCAGACTGGTGATACACCGAACAAGAAGAGTATTTTGAGTGCCCTGACAGTCCACTGCCAGTGTCCAAAGCTCTCCATGCGAGCCAAATGTTGTGGACTCAGAAACTGTAACTCCTGGAGCTGAAAGTGCCCCAAGTTCTAGCCTCTCTACCCCATGGAGACCCTGACAAGTGAGGACTAATGCTGAAATGAGGCTCAGAGTGCAGAGACTATAACAGTTCCCCTAGAAAGACTGGTCGAGCTGTAAAGCCTGTGGTGCACCTCAGTTATGATTCACTTGGGAGGCCTGTGGACTTGCCTCTCAATGTTGTCCATAAAGGAGTGTATGTGTCCCCGAGCTCATTGCCCAAACTGAGCATCAGTGCGAACTCCAAGTTACTTGTGTTGCCCTCTAAGTATGGTGCCCTTGCCCCATCCAGCCCCAAGGTAACTGATAGGGAAGGGCCCCCTCTCTTCAGGTTTCATGTACAAGAGGTAATAGCTTGAGTTATGGTACAATGTGTATGTAATACTGTGTAAAAGTGGCGTGCTGCAATGTTTCAGAAATGTGTTCTTGGTAAAATGATATATTGACTGATGATTACATGGCAGCCTAATGCAATGTATATGTAACCCCTGCAAATGGGGGTTCCCAAAAGACTTCCAGGAGCTGTTTGAATGCTCCAAGCCTGAATGGTGTTTGGCGTTAAGCCATTTATCAGTGAGTGTTTTTAGAACCTCTGGTACTGTCTCTTTAAGAGCTGTCTGCTTGCAGACATAATTAGTTTGTATGGGGACTGTGTGTTTCTTTGATTGAGTACCACCATGCTCTGCCAATTCACCCCATTTTGCAGTCACTAGAGTGCAAAGGAACCTGTCTGAAAGATGTAACTGATTGCCAGAAATCATTTACAGTAATAATAAAATTACAGTTTGTTCAACTCTTCTTTTGCAGTCAGAACTGTCTGCCTAGTTCCCATTCTGGTTTTGAACTGCTGAACTGGACCAATCAGTGTGGGGTAAACTAGCTCTAAAATGATGCCTTGACGAATCAGAACTTGGGACTCATAATCTGAGCCAGCCACAAGAGGATTGTATGGGCAGTGACTCTGGGAGATGAAGTTTAGACTTGCGCCTTTTTTTTGGACCAACAGCAGCAGTCTCATTGTGAGTGACAGCCAATCCAGTCAAGAACTTGGAGGAACTCAAAGGAAGTGCCCGGTTTTTGTCTGTTGGGAGTTTCAGTTTGAGATCTGAAAGTGAAGGGGAAAAGAACCCTGTGTCTCCTTCAGTACAGTTTCAGTCAAAAACGTGTGCAAGGCCCAGAGTTCCGGTCTACAACTTGTGTAACTGCTTGTTAGGACTGAATCGTTCTGTGAAAAGAATCAAAGGATCTCTGAAGAGTAGAAACCAGGCTCACCCTGTAGAAGACTGAAGAAATTGTTGAATTACACTCGTCTGTCAGGAACTGAATCTGCTGTGTGTTCTCCTGGTTATTGTGCAGTAATTAAGGCGATTGGGATGCAGATGCAGCCTGCAACTGGTATAGTGCTTTTTTTTTTACTATATAAATGTGTGAGGAGTCTCTTGGAGATCAAAAGTAGCCCTCTGCTGACATTGAAGGACCATATCTTCTTTGGAGGTCGTGAGTACTAATTCCGAGTCGCTCCTGTTGAATTGCCATTAAAATCCAAATGGAATTACTGTACTGTTGACTGTTTAATTTTTCCTTTTCTCCTGTGAAAGGGCCCCACCAGCTGCCACGGTTTGGACTAGCCACTGGGGCCTTGGTACCCAGGGACAGTAACTGGTAGGATGAGCCTGTGCACATGGAGCCATGAGTAATGTAAAGAGTGATAAGCTAATTAACCTAGTTCCCCTGTCCTTGTTATATCCCTAAATAAATCAGAGGCTGTTGTTTCAACAAAGTTATACTGCCTGAGGTATTTGTTATGTTAAAGCATTGTACTGTGATTGTTGCACTGTATCTATTTTACAGGATGTCCTGTGTCTGAACCAGCCTTGGGGGTAAGTGTATACTGTGAAGGTAATTCTGCTATATTGTGTGGGGCACTAGTGGGAAGAAAGGGGTTGCAGTGTCCCTGAGGGCTGTGACCAGCAAGTTTAACTATTGCAAACCCCGACCTCTGGGTGGAGGCACTCGACATTGGATCCGGTCCCTCAACCTGTTAGGTGGCAAATCAGGTATAGTAGCCCCTGGGATAGCGCCATCTAGGTTACATTTTGAGGCTCACCGCTGATTGTGTGTCCTCTATGGCCATATTTACAAACCACTGTTATGGAAAATAAATAAATAAATAAACAAATGGGTACCCGACAGAGTGGCTGTGCACCGGCTGGTGGAGTGGTGTACTGGGAGAGATCGACCCCAAAATGCTGTGCTTATCCTGGACATCCCCTGGTGTCAATAGGACACTGTGCAGGGAGTACTTTCCAAGGGTGGAAGGTTACAAATCCTGTGTGGTGGTGGGTGGCACGCTAATCTGCTCACCCACTTTCCTGGCTCCAGTAGAGTTTAAGGGATCCCATAGATAGCTCCAAAGCACCACAGACCATTACCCCAGAGGGAGCTCCTCACTGCTTGGAGAGTGATAACTAAGGACAGTGAAGACCGGGGGAATGAGCCCCCACCACTATCTGAAACTTTTAGGAGAAATTTACAATGGTTGCTGGAGAAGGAAAACTGTGGAGGACTTGAAGAAACTATTCTTGCCACCTGGGGTGTTCCTCCTAACACCCTCTCCTGCTCCAGTACCCGTAATGGTGGCTGAACTAATGCAGACTCCTATTTCTGCACCTGCCATTAGTCACGATTCTTACCGAAGGTTGAGGATCTTCTCTCTGCACTCTCCCACCCCCAAGGGGAGGATGACTGGGAGACCTGGATAGACTATATTTGCCCCAAGTGCTAGAATGGCAAGCTCTGAATGCGAAGCGAAGAGGGTTAGTGAAGCCTCGGAGGTCCTGCCCTGGCTACCATCCGTGCATAAACGGGCCAGTAACCCTGAAGCGACTGCATGCCTTATCTTGAGGCCTGAGAATGTGTATGGGAGCCCAGATTCCGATGAGGACCTATGGTGGAGAGTGAAGAATGCACAACAGTACCAAGGGAGTTGTTGTCTGTGTATGTCTCGCTGGAAAATTGTTGCAAGAATGCCTCAGAAAGGTAGTTTGCCAGCGATTGAACTGGACCGAACCAGACTGGACAGAATCCTTTATGTCTGCCCCTTCTCAGAACTGCTGTTGCTTCCAGTTACGCCTGGCAAATCGACTGAATCCCCACTCCTATGATGAGTTAATGAGAGAAATTCAGGAGTTGAGAAAGGCGACCTGGGGGACCTGCACCAATAGCTGTGGCTATGACCCGGTGACTGAGGTGGCCCATCAAGTGAGTTCAGGGGCAGAGGTTGGCAGTCAATGAGTGCTCTGATAAGGAAAAGATATGCCACAATGGGGTGAACTGTTGAGAGAGATCCGGAATTCAAAAACAGTCCCTTTGAAGGCCACGCCTGCAGTCTGAGCCCCGACCTATATCCGACTGCATCTGCTATGGGGGTGGGGATACCCACCCATGTATCTCCTGCTGATAACAGCTCCGAACTCGATTCCTTGACCATGGAGTGGAAACGACGTAGATGTCTCCAAACTATCACCAGAGACAGAGATGGCACTTAGGTTTCCAGTTAGTAATACCCCGCTCCTGGCTCCCAGTGTGGCACCTGCCAGCTCTAACTCTAAAAGTATGTTTTGTTATAATTGTGGGAAGGATGGGTATATGAAAGGAATGCCAATCCTCAAAAGACACTGACAAAGTTGTCATATAGGCTACAAGGAGAGCTTCGAGAACAAATCAGTGGTTACAGGGGTGCACGAAATGATCCTAGTGAGGGCAACCAAAATGGCACTCACGTCCTTTTGTGGCAAGGTCAGGTTCCTGCCCCTACTACCGCCTCTCCAGACTGGTCCAGAATAGTGGGGTCCCTCCATGGAGACCTCCACACTAAAGGTAAATGGAGGTCTACAAGAGCTGTATTAGACAGTGGCTCCCAAGTGACAATTATGTTTCAAGATTGGTATCAGAAGCATTTGTCAGACGAGCTCTACAACCATTAGAAGGACTGCATGTGGGGTTAAGTGAGGAAGGCCCCTACCCCTATTCTGGGTATATCGAATTTGGCTGTCTTTCCCCACCTCCGTGGCTGGGTGGCCGAACAAGTGAGAGACCCTAGGCTTTAGTGTGTCCCCCACTGGACTGTATGATGGTGTCCCTGCTGATTGGAACAAATGCTCATGTTCAGAAGGCTGGCACATTTGTGTTATGTAAAACAGGGAACAAAGACTAGTAGAGCTTTAGAAGTTCGCTTTAATTAAGAAGGCCTATGAGGCACAGAGAGATGCTGAAAAATATAGAACCAGAGGAACCGGTTGGAGATTGTATGGAAGAAGGATCCTGGGTCTCTGATCCTGGCACCAAATGCCCAGTGTACCTTACAGGAGAGGTCCGTATCGAAAGATGTTAAGAATAAAATAATATGTTGGATGCACCAGGCGATGGAAAATGTGCCAGAGGGACTGCTGGTCAAGCTAGTATTTTGCCCGCTAGAGCCCGTACTTATGCCAGAAGGGTAATGGTCCAAGTTCATAATGTGTCTGAAAGAGACATTCGAGTAAATAGAGGTTGCATCCTGGCTAATGTGCATCAGACACTGCAGTGTTACCCAGCAGCAAGAGTTCAAGGAAGAATGACAGAGTAACGCCTGACTTGTTTGATTCGGCAACTCCTCGCTGCCAGCTGAATGGAAAGTGAGGATCAGTGAGAAGTTTGCCCAGAGAGACCAGGTGTTTTAAAGGAATGGGACGTGAGGATGCAGTGTGAGCTGAGCACAATATCCGCTGCATGACGAAGACCATTTCGTGAGAGGTCTCGGCGCCTGGCACCTGCTGATAGATGAGTGTAGAAATGACATCTGCAAGAATGTTAGCGGCTGGTGTATGCAAAGTCAGAAGCCCTTATGCTTCCCCCATTGTGGTGATGAGGAAAGAATGGGACCCAGTAAGGATGTCGTGGATTATCGCTTTTTTTGTAAACACATTGACTATCCTGATCAGTACACAATGCCCGCATTCAGGATGCTTTGGACTGCCTAAGCGGGAGAGTGGTTCTCTGTGCTGGATCTCCGCATGGGTACTACCAGATCCCGATGGCCCCAGAGGACCGTGAGAAGACAGCCTTTCATCTGTCCGCTCTGCTACATGAATTCAAGGAGATGCCTCAAAGGATTTCAGGTGCCCCAGCCACTTTCAACGATTGATGGGCGTGCAGTGGGGACATGAACTTACTAGAGTGCCCGGTATACCTAGATGATGTTATTGTGTTTGGCAGCTCACTGGAGGAACATGAGAGCAGATTATTTAAGGTATTGGATCGACTGGAGGACTTTGGCCTTAAACTGTCCATTGATAAGTGTCAATTCTCAAACATCAGTAAAGTATGTGGGACATAGTATCTCCACGAGAATGAGACCGACCCAAGTAAAGTTGAGGCCTTGACCACCTGGCCTGGCCAAATCTAAAAAGAACTGCAAAGATTCCTGGGATTCTGTGGTTATTATTCATTTCATCAAGGACTATTCAAGAGTGATCCGCCTTTACTTAACCTTACTCAGGGTATCCCCAACCCACAAAAATACCAAAGTCACGTCCCTCAAGACTGAAAAGTGTATTTTCATCCCGTGAAGTATTTGGGGCCCGCTGGACCCTGATTGTGAGACTGCTTTTCATGAGATCATATATCAACTTACCCATGCTCCAGTGCTGGCCTATGCCGATCCGAAAACCCTCGTCCTGCACACTGATGCTAGCTTAGCAAGGGTTGGGGCTGTGTTGTACCAAGAGCACGAGAATGGCCTGAGACCAGTGGCCTTTGCTGCAGAAGCCTGACCCCATCCGAAAAGAACTATCCTGTACATAAGTTAGAGTTCCTAGCTTTGAAGTGGCTATTGTTGACCAATTCCATGAGTACTTGTATGGGGCTAAAATACTAGTAAAACTGACAATAATCCTTTGACCTATGTGCAGACCTCAGCTAAGTTGGATGCCACTGCACACAGGTGGCTTTCTGCATTATCTACATATGACTATGCTCTCGAATACCGAGCAGGTCTGAACCATAGATGCTGATGATCTCTCCCGGAGGCCTGTTCTCAGAATGATTGGGTCCATTGCGAAACTCGACATTGGCACTCTGCCGGAGAGTTTGACAGGGAGGAACAAATGTCCCACGGACGCAGTGGACTGCATGGTGGATTGCTTGGGACCTCTGAGAATTGCATACCTGCTGCTTATTGCCACTTTTCTGCAATAGACATTGGTGCACTGCCTCAGCTGGACAATGACAGTATTCGCGGCTCAATCCACGCGATCCTATGATCAAATCAGCTTTAGAAGCCCTCTATGCAGGAAAAGATGTGTCAAATTATGCTCCACTGATTTGAGAACTGCACTGTTATACAAAGAAGGTCCTAAGTTGAAACTGATCAATAAACTGTTATATAGAGAAACAGTAGACAGAGGGGGACAATTGAACAAACAACAACTGGTGCTGCCCACTGCTTCGAGGACTCAGTATTGAGGTCCTTGCACAACCACATGGGGCACCTTGGTATAGACAGAACACTTGACTTCAGTGAGATCCAGACTTCATTGGCCTAAGATGGGGCTGATGGGAGCAACACATCTTAACTTGTAGTAGCTGCTTACAGAGGAAAGCTTTTGCCCCAGAGGCTGCCCCCTGTTAACAACCACCAGTGCCCCATGGAGCTGGTCTGTATTGATTTTTCTGAGGTCTCAGGGGTCAGATCAAAGAAATATCAGTAATGTGCTGGTGGTCACTGACCATTTCACGAATATGCCCAAGCTTTCCCCACCAAAGACCAGAAAGCATCCACTGTAGCCAAAGTACATCGTAGAAAACTTTTTGTTCACTATGGGGCTCCACAAAGAATCCATTCTGATCAAGGGAGAGACTTTGAGAGTCGTCTGATCAAAGAGATGCTTTCTCTGTGGGGTGAAAGTCCAGAACCACTCCTTACCACCCCAGGGGGACCCACAGCCTGAGCGTTTCAACCGCACTTTGCTAGATATGCTAGGGCACCCTGCACCCAAAGGACAAGCTTAGATGGAGCCAACAATTAGCACCCTGGTACATGCTTATAACTGCACCAAAAGTGATGCCACTGGGTTTCCCCTACCGCCTGATGTTTGGAAGAAGCTGCGACTACCGGTAGATGTGTGTTTTGGGGTCTCTCCTGATGGGGTTCAAGCTGACAACTATTTACAGTATGTGCAAAAGTTAAAGGCCCAGCTAACTCATCGTACCAACTGGCTCAAACCATGGCTGCCAAAAGAAATCTGGCCAACAAAGAAAGGTATGATAAAAGGTGAAAGCACAGGAACTCCAGGAGGGAGATCGGTGTGCTAAGAAATCTGGACTGCATGGCAAACACAAGATTGCTGACAGATGGCACCATCTCCCTCACATTGTAGAGGCAAACTAGATGATCTGCCAGTGTACAAAGTAAGGCCTGAGAACAATTCAAAGATGTAAAAACAATGCATAGAAATCATTTACTACCCATTGGACAAATCGATTGAGTCTGAGCCCCAGAAGATGCCCCCTCTGGACCCGTGACTAGAGCTGCTGCTAAGAAAAGATCAAAGTCTGCACCTACAGAACAGAGTTAAAGTGTTCCCTGCAAGTCCCAGTTGAGCATGACTGTCCAGTCCATATCAGAAGAAAGTGAGAGTGACTTTGAATACTATCCTTCTTACAGAACTGAGTCAATTGTTTGGGGCAATCCCTAGTCAATACTGGAGACAAAGCTGGGCCTTCTGGACTGTCTATGCCCCAGCTTCATCCCTGGAGCCAATGCTCCAGAAAGTGAAGTGCAAAGCATCAGATCAGATGAAATGGAATCATTGTGCATGGTTGAACTGTTTGAGCTTTCAGGGAGAAATGATAGATTGGGGCAGACTGGTGATACACCGAACAAGAAGAGTATTTTGAGTGCCCTGACAGTCCACTGCCAGTGTCTGAAAGCTCTCCATGCGAGCCAAATGTTGTGGACTCAGAAACTGTAACTCCTGGAGCTGAAAGTGCCCCAAGTTCTAGCCTCTCTACCCCCATGGAGATCTCCTGACAAGTGAGAACAATGCTGAAAATGAGGCTCAGAGTGCAGAGACTGTAACAGCTCCCCCAGAAAGACTGGTCGAGCTGTAAAGCCTGTGGTGCACCTCAGTTATGATTCCCTGGGCGCCAGTGGACCTGCCTCTCAATGTTGTCCATAAAAGGTGTATGTGTCCCCGAGCTCATTGCCCAAACTGAGCGTTAGTGCTAACTCCAAGTTACTTGTGTTGCTCTCTAAGTATGGTGCCCTTGCCTGTCCAGCCCCAAGGTAACTGATAGGAAGGGTCCTCTCTTCAAGTTTCATGTACAAGAGGTAATAACTGAGTTATGGTACAATGTGTGTGTTATACTGTGTAAAGAGTGACGTACTGCAATGTTTCAGAAATGGTTCTTGGTAAAATGATGTATTGACTGATGATTACATGTGAGCCTAATGCAAATGTATATGGTTGCAGTTGAAACTTATAGGTACTTGCTTGACGCGGACGTCAAGCTTTCCCAGCCAGGAAGGGTGTAACCCCCTGCAAATGGGGGTTCCCAAAAGACTTCAGGAGCTTGCTTGAATGCTCAAGCCTGAATGGTGTTTGGCGTTTAAGCCATTTATCAGTGAGTGTTTTAGAACCTCTGGTACTGTCTCTTTAAGAGCTGTCTGCTTGCAGACATAATTAGTTGTGGGGGTTGTGTTTCTTTGATTGAGTACCACTCCAAGCTGCTGCTAATTCACCCCATTTTGCAGTCACTAGGAGTGCAAAGGGAACCTGTCTGAAAGATGTAACTGATTGCCAGAAATCATTTACAGTAATAATAAAATTACAGTTTGTCTAACCTGCTTTCTTTGCAGTCAGAACTGTCTGCCTAGTTCCCCATTCTGGTTTTGAACTGCTGAACTGGACCAATCAGTGTGGGTAAACTAGCTCTAAAATGATGCCTTGGACGAATCAGAACTTGGGACTCATAATCTGAGCCAGCCACAAGAGGATTGTATGGGCAGTGACTCTGGGAGATGTAGTTTAGACTTGGTGCCTTTGGACCAACAGCAGCAGTCTATTGTGAGTGACAGCCAATCCAGTCAAGAACTGGGAGGAACTCAAAGGAAGTGCCCGGTTTTGTCTGTTGGGAGTTTCAGTTTGAGATCTGAAAGTGAAGGGAAAGAAACCCTGTGCTCCTTCAGTGCACAGTTTCAGTCAAAAAACGTGTGCAAGGCCCAGAGTTCGGTCTACAACTTGTGTAACTGCTTGTTAGGACTGAATCCGTCCTGTGAAAAGAATCAAAGGATCTCTGAAGAGTAGAAACCAGGCTCACCTGTAGAAGACTGAAGAAATTGTTGAATTACACTCGGTCTGTCAGGAACTGAATCTGCTTGTGTTCTCCTGGTTATTGTGCAGTAATTGCATTGGGATACAGATGCAGCCTGCCTGGTATAGTGTTCTTTTTTTTACCATATAAATGTGTGAGGAGTCTCTTGGAGATCAAAAGTAGCCCTGCTGACATTGAAGGACCATATCTTCTTTGGAGGTCGTGAGTACTAATTGGGTCGCTCCCTGTTGAATTTCATTAAACCAAATGGAATTACTGCATTGCTGACTGTTTAATTTTTCTTCTCTGTGTGAAAGGGCCCCTACCAGCTGCCACGGTTTGGACTAGCCACTAGGGCCTGGGTGCCCAGGGACAGTAACTGGTAGGGATAGGCCTGTGCACAGAGCCATAGGTAGATAGTAAAGTGATAAGCTAATTAACCTGATTTCCCCTGTCCTTGTTATATCCCCAAATAAATCAGAGCTGTTTGTTTCAACAAAGTTATACTGCCTGAGGTATTTGTCTATGTTAAAGTACTGTACTGTGATTGTTGCACTGTATCTTATTTTACAGGATGTCCCGTGTCTGAACCAGCCTTGGGGGTAAGTGTATACTGTGAAGGTAATTCTGCTATATTGTGTGGGCCACTAGTGGGAAGAAAGGGGTTGCAGTGTCCCAGAGGCTGTGACCAAGTAAGTAACTTATTGCAAACCCTGACCTCTGGGTGGAGCACCACGCCATTGGATCCAGGCCTCAACCTGTTAGTGGCAAATCAGGCAGGGTAGTAGCCCTAGGATAACCATCTAGGGATTACATATATGGTTGCAGTTGAAACTTGTAGGGTACTTGCTTAGCTGTGGACGTCAAGCTTTCCCAAACCAGGAAGGGTGTAACCCCTGCAAATGGGGGTTCCCAAAGACTTGAGGAGCTTGCTTTGAATGCTCCAAGCCTGAATGGTGTTTGGCATTTAAGCCATTTATCAGTGAGTGTTTTTAGAGCCTCTGGTACTGTCTCTTTAAGAGCTGTCTGCTTGCAGACATAATTAGTTTGTATGGGGGACTGTGTGCTTCTCTGAGTACCACTCGAGCTGCTGCTAATTCACTTCATTTTGCAGTCACTAGGAGTGCAAGGGAACCTATCTGAAAGATGTAACTGTTTGCCAGAAATTATTTAGAGTAATAATGAAATTACAGTTTGTCTACCCTGCTTTCTTTTGCAGTCAGAACAGTGTCTGTCTAGTTCCCGTTCTGGTTTTGAACTGCTGAACTGGACCAATCAGTGTGGGGTAAGCTAGCTCTAAATGGTGCCTTGACGAATCAGAACTTGGACTCATAATCTGAGCCAGCCACAAGAGGATTGTATGAGCAGTGACTCTGGGAGATGTAGTTTAGACTTTAGTGCCTTTTTGGACCAACAGCAGCAGTCTATTGTGAGTGACAGCCAATCCAGTCAAGAACTGGGAGGAACTCAAAGGAAGTGCCCAGTTTTGTCGGTTGGAGTTCAGTTGAGCTTTGGCAGTGAAGAAGGAAGGAGCCCTGTGCTTTCAGTGTGCAGTTTTAGTCAAAAGCGTGTGTAAGGCCCAGAGTTCGGTCTGCAGCTTGTTAGGACTGAATCGTCCTGTGAAAAGAATCAAAGGATCTCTGAAGAGTAGAAACCAGGCTCACCCTGTAGAAGACTGGAGGAATTGCTTGAAAATTGCACTCTGTCTGTCAGGAACTGAATCTGCTGTGTGTTCTCCGGGTATTGTGCAGTAATTGCGATCGGGATACAGATGCAGCCTGCCTGGTATAGTGCTTTCTTTTATATGGATGTGTGAAGAGGTTTGTGTACCTCAAGTGAGCCCTGCTGACATTGAAGAACCCTATCTTATTTGGAGGTCGTGAGTACTAATTCAGGGTCGCTCCTGTTGAATTGCCACATTAAATCCAAATGGAATTACTGTACTGCTGACTGTTTAATTCTCCTTTTCTGTGTGAAAGGGCCCCACCAGCTGCCACAGTTTGACTAGCCACTAGGGCTTGGGTACCCAGGGACAGTAACTGATAGGATAGGCCTGTGCACAGAGCCATAGGTAGATTATTAGAGTGATGCTAATTAACCTGATTTCCCTGTCCTTGTTATATCCCTAAATAAATCAGAGCTGCTTGTTTCAGCAAAGTTATACTGCCTGAGGTATTTGTCTATGTTAAAGTACTGTACTGTGATTGTTGCACTGTATCTCATTTCACAGGAGGTCCCAGTACCCGGAACCACACCTGGCGGTAAGTGTATACTGTGAAGGTAATTCTGATATATTGTGTGGGCCACTAGTGGGAAGAAAGGGGGGTTGCAGTGTCCCAGAGGGCTGTGACCAAGTTAGTTTAACTATTGCAAACCCTGACCTCTGGGTGGAGGCACCCGCCATTGGATCCAGGCCCCTCAACCTGTTAGTGGCAAATCAGGCAGGGGTAGTAGCCCCTGGGATAGCGCCATCTAGGGGTTACAATACACCCCTTTTTTATCCTTTAAGTTCCTTTTTAAGTTCTTTGGACAACCATTGAAGCCTTGACTGGCCCATTTGTTGCACAGGAGGACACGTATAGTCTCTGCTTGCATTGTATTCTGCTTCTGGTGCTCCCACTTAGAATTTGCACTTCCACTCCATGGTGTAATTATCGAATTAGCCACTGCCACTCTCTCAGTTTATCAGAATCAGCTCTTCTGAAATGTAGTGCTTTGGTCTTATTTTTGGTGAAGCAGTTTCCCCGTCACCTCATATGTAATCCAGATGTGGTCACCATTGCCTACTGGCTCCTCAGCCTTTGCTGCTCTAACATGTCCTCCCCACTACTTGATAGAAGATCAGGAACCACATCCCCTCTCGTTCCGTGCTTGACAGTCTAAATAAGGAAACAATCTTTCACAGGTGACAAGAAATTCCTCCCAGCTTTCCCTTTGGCATGTTCCATCTTCCAGTCAAGGTCAGGTAGGTTTCAATCCCTCCATGTGAACCACGGGCCCCATAAATGTTGCCATTTTAATTAAATTTGCCAACTCCAAGTCCTGCTCGTTGTTCTACCATGTAGTCTGTAACATACAGTAAGTATCACAGAGTTATTTTTGGGGCTGGCAGTATAGCTTAGAGGATAGAGTAACGAGCTATGAATGAGCTTGATACATCCAGCAGACCAGGGTTTGATTCCTACAACCTCCACTTGCATACTGTGTGACTCTGAGCAAGTCACTTGTCCTCCATAGTGCTCCCAGGTAGCCCCTGAAAACAGGCACTTGTGCCTAGTGGGCCTTACCTGGTTATCAAAGATTAAAATAATTTTGTCTCCCATGGATGCTGATTCCAGCCTCAGGCTTACTGTAGGACTCCTATCCCTCCTGATTCCCTCATTCTCACTTACTGTGCTGCTGTCCTTGACATAGCAGTCAGTTCCTCCCCCTCCCCCTCCTCGACCTGCCCTGTCCCGCCTGAAGAGACTGTACCCATCTGCCCTTGCATTCCAGTAACTGCACTTTGCACCTTTGATGTCATGCAGCAAAGTTCTGTGTTTCTCTTGGGTCTTGCTTTGGCCTTTTACAGCTGACATTTGCCACCTCCCCCCCAAACACTTGGCTGGGACATGGCTGCTGTCCAACATCTACTCACCCCTATCCCAGGGTTCAGGCCTCCAATAAGCCATCAGGTTTTTTTTGGGGGGGAGGGGTCAATGTTGACCCCGTACCAGTTAAAAGGGTACTGGAGGGCTTAAGTGCACTAAATCTATGAAATCTAATGTAAATCGCTAGGTACATCAAATGAATTAAGTCCCTTATCCCTCCTGAAGACCTGCTGACACTGGGGCATGCATTTGTGATGTACTCCAGGGTTAGTGGAGGTACCCTATAATGCTTACAGCTGGTGCGAAATGCAGCGGCTAGGTTGCTGACTGGCTTTTTGAGGCCTAGTCATGTGACCCTGGTCCTGCGTGATCTTCACTGGCTGTCTGTGAAGTAGCGAGTTACCTTTAAGATTGGTTAACTAACCTGTAAAGCCCTACACAAGTGGGGCCCTGACGGACTGGCAGAGCTCCTGCATCCTGCATAGTCCTTGCACCCCCTTCACTCCTCCCCCAAGGGTCTCCATTCAGTCCCAAGGGCCCGGCTTAATTCACATCTGCAGTGGTCAGCCCCATTTTATGGTTTTTTTTTATTTTATTTTATTTTACTGTTTATGCCTCCTTCTCACCCCCTCGGCTCTGGTCTTCCTCGGGAGCACATGGAGTCATCCCCCTATGGCACACACCCTATCTGGCCATCCTCCGTCACCCATTTAGCCTTGGTTATACCCCCCCGGGTGGGGATGGGGCGGGTCCCGACACAGCAGTAGCGTCAGTCGGTCGGATGCCAGGTGGGCGGCCACAAATCAGGGGCAAGCTCCAGTGCTCTGTCGCCACCGGAGCCGTGAGGCATTTTCTCCATTTTCTCTGGGGAGTGGCTGGTGCCCTGATGTCAAGGCGTATCTGACGTCTGCCACTCCCCCACTCCTTCTCTCTACTCCTCAGTGCCTGCTGTATCTCTAGCCTCCACCAGAGATCAGCAGAGCACCGAACTGGGACCCCTGTCCCTCCCCAGGAGAGGAGAGCTGTCCTTCGGATGCTCAATCGTCTCCCACCCCTGCCGACCCCCAGCAACCCCCTTTTATGGAATGTCTTGCCTAGAGGACTGATGGAGGCCCCCTGGTAGAGGCCTTTAAATGGGGGTTAAAAACCTATCTGTTTAGCCATGCATTCAGGGATTAGAATGACATTTTGTTTCCCTATGATTCAGTTACTGCTCTGTTTTTTTTTCTTTTTTTATCATATCATATTTTCTCTCCTGCTTGGGGCATCAGCCACTGGCCCCGCCTGCCCAGAGAACTGGCTAGCTCAAGCTGCACCCAGGGGGATCTGGGATGGCTGTCATGCCTTCCTGCTGGAGGGCTCCCCCTCTGCCAAGACAGCCCTGGACCCTCCCCGACAGGACTCCTCTAAAGTCCTCTGGGTGGCTCGGACTGCAGCCATCAAGCTGCTTGGTCACGCCCAGCCATTTTCCTCCAATTGGCCCTGGAGCATGGATGTGCAGTGACGCCTGGGCACAACGTCCAGCCCCCACCGCCCCCCTAGTGTCACTGACACTAGTAGGCACCGGCATCCCCAGGGGCTGCTATAGAGTGGTGAAATTCCCCAGTCCACCTCAGGACTAGGAGAGCATTTTGCGGACGCCGATCCCAGTCCTCCCTGCCGACCCCTGATGGCCTGGGCCTGCTCCTCGAACCCGGTCGCCAGCGTGGCACGAGGTGTGGCGCCCAGCACCTCAACCCTCAGTGCCACCGGACTAGCTGACTGCTCTTTTCTTTTTTTTTTTGAGTTCTCTTTTACCTCCTCGACACTCCGTGCCCACCTCTCTGAGGCCCTCCTAGTCTCTCCACTTCCCGGCCATCCTCTTCTCGAGCACCGCTCTCGCCCACATTGCAGCCAACCCTCCGAGTTGTCCTGGAGTAACCCATCTGCAAGGGTCCCTCCTTTAAGGGGAAGGCACTGGGGATGGGGAAACCTCAGCACTCTATTTCTTTCCTTATGGACTCGGGGTGCTGTGGAGGAGCAGGGCTCTGGAGGTTCCAGAGGTGTGGAAGATACAGAGGCCATCATCCGCACGGGCACCGAGTTGTTTTCCGGCTTTCTGGTTGTCCCTCCTGTGCCGCTGCATGTAGTACCTCCAGTCTCCACTGGGGGCCACTACTAGAGCGAGGCTTCCCACCAGCCCACCCCAGGAGTGGAGAGCAGTCCTCCGGACGCTCAATCCTCTCCTTCCCCAGCCAGCCCCGGACGACCTGAGTCTATTCCCAAACCCTGGTCACTGGCGTGGTTCAAGGTGTGGTGTCTAGTGCCTCAGCCCTCTGCGCCACCGTGCTCTGATTTTAATGGAAATAAGACACGATATTTCATTTTTTTTCAATTGTTTATTATCTTTTTTTTTTGTATGGTTTTAATTGCTTGTCATTTCTGTCTGTTGCCCTGAGCCTTCAGGGAAGGACGCCTTAAAGTTACAACTTACTACTAAATGTGGATAAGCCTACAGGCCCCGGATGGCTAAATCCCCATATGCTTAATGAGACTGGACAGGTTCTTGCAAAACCGTTAGTTGAGCTACTCGGTAGCTTACTGGAGACAAGAGTAGTACCCGCTGACTGGAGGATGGTACATTTAGTTCCCCTACGTAAGAGTGGGAGCAGAGATGATCTGGGGCACTACAGGTCTGTTAGCCTAATGTCTATTGTGGGTAAGCTGCTGCAGACCATAAAAAGAGATACAGTGGGATAGTAAGTTCCTGGAGGCAACTAGACTGCAGGACAAAAGACAGCATGGGTTTCCCGGGTTGGGTGGGTGTCATGTCAGACAAACCTGATCGTTTTCTTTGATTGGGTGACAGATTATAGGTGGTGAACACACTATACCTCGACTTCAGCAAAGCCTTTGATTCTGACTTGCATGGATGGTTGGTTAAGAAGCTGCAGGACCTTGGTTCAGGGAACAGAATTACTGGATGTGTTGGAAAGTGGTTAAGTGACAGAAGCCAGAGGGTGGTAATAAATGAGAGGTGTACTGGGGCCCGAGGGGTCACTAGCAGCATGCCACAGGGATTAGTCTCAGGACTGGTCCTCTTTAACATGTATCTGCGATGTATGGACTGGAATTCAGGGCAAAATATGTCTTCTTGTGGATGATACTGAGATCTGTGACCGGGTGGGTAGTGATGGGAGTGTCACAGTTATGAAGGATAACCTGGGTAGATTGGAAAGGTGGTCAAAAGTACAGCAGTAAAAATATAAATCCAAGAAGCACAAGGTGATGTACATATTATAAGAGTGAAGAATCCTAACACTAAATGCAACATGGGGGTAGTAGTGGAAAGCATTACATAGGGAAAGGGCATGGGAGTAATAATTTCAAACAAAGCACAAGTAGAGGTGCGCTTAGAAACGGCGGAGCGGGTGCTTGCCGAAAAAGGCAGACAAGCAGTATAGGGAGGCAGTATAGTGCAGTGGTTTAAGGCTCTATGCTGCAAATCTGGTGACATCCAACAGACCAGACCTGGGTTTGAATCCCACAGCTTCCAGTTGCATACTGTGTGACCTTGAGCAAGTCACTTAACTTCCTTGTGCTCCCAGGTTGCTCCTGTAAAAGCTTTCAGCTTGGTGTGCTACCCTGGTTAAACAACTCAAATTAAAAAAAAAAAAGATAGTAGCACTCTACAACCAGATGTACTGAAACTGGTAGTAAATTAACATATGCACACAAACATTTTGTGCAAATGTTTATTTAGTACTGGTTTTAGTACATTTGGCTGTAGAGTGCTGCCTTCTGAGTAATAATTTCAGTCTGAGGACTTCAGCAAAATACGGTAGAGTGGTGGGTAGGTCAAATGGAATGTTGCGATGTATAAGAGGAGGGGGAGTGGCAGCAGGAGAAAGCTGCTATGACCACTGTACAGGTTACTGGTCCATCCACACCTGGAGAACCAGTTTCAGAATAACCTTTATAGCTCACAATTCCTCCTAAGTAATGGTTTTCCCACCAATAGTCAGCAGAATATAACCCCCCCGTCTTGTATTACTACCTTGCTGCATGATACATATAAGCATTAAGCCACAACAAAGGTGGCATCTAATGGGGAATTAATGCATGGTTTTGGGGGGGCGAGGCTGAAGGCCGAGTGCCTACAACCACCCAACCATGCATTCATTCCCCATTAGATGTCACCTTTGGAGAGGCTTAATGTGCTTCTAACAAGGCATGTTTTAGGTGAATCTCACATTTTTGCCTGTTTCTGTTCTGTGGAAAAATTAGTGACACAATTTTTGTATGCACATAATATGTTTAGTGCACTTTCATTAATACTTTCATGTCACAAGTTACATCTTTTTAAATGCTGATGTAGTAGTCAGCACAACAGCATGTATTTCTATTCATTTACTGCACTTCTGCCTGTTTCTATTACTCTTTTCCATTTGTAGATGGCTATTATTGAAAAAACCTGTCTAGGAGGTCCACGATAGTCCCATTTCAGGGTTCCGACATGTCCTACTGCTGCTCATTTGCATATTGTCGACTGGAACTCTGTCTCCTTCTCCTGTGCTCTACAACTCTTGTTTTACTCGCTCCGATCACCATGGAACGCTTGTCTGCTACTTTTGCTCTCTGTTTCTGATTGTTTTTTTTAAATCATTTTTGCTGTTTCCCGATTGCTTTGTGCAGTGTGTGAGAGTCGCTTCTTCTGGGCGTCACACTCGCTCCTTATGGGACTCATCACACTTTCCGACCATACTCGTGGCCATTTCAGTGGGTAAGTGGGTAGAAAGCACACTTTGTGCTTCTGTCACATTTGCATCCCTCTCTCAGTATGCTGCTCATTTCACTTGTGTGGACTCCTCTGATATTTCAGTTTGGGGATGGCATTATTGTAAAATTAATGCCGTCTCAAACTATCACATGTGATGCATTCCTCCATTCATTGCTTCTGTTTTCCAGGTAAATTACTTTGCCATGTTACAATGGAGATTGTGGAGTCTTTCGTGTACCTGATAGTAAGCTTCTCTTTAACCAGCATATAGATAGTCTTTGTTAAAAGCTAGGCTTCCAGTTAGGTTTCTGCTTCAGGAATTCTGTCTCAGTACAGACGCAAGAAAAACATTAGTGCAGCCAACCTTTTTACCTCTGCTTAGTTATGATGACATACTGCATGGCAGTGCTTCCACTACGTAACTAGCCAAATTAGACGTACTTTATCATAGCATGTTTTATCACCAGCCGGCCTGCTACAAGCACATCATTGGTCCCTTTACTCAGCGGTTGCTTGGCTTTTGCTTGCAACCAGAAGGTTCAGAAACCCTCCATATATGGTCTTATAAGGCCCTTTGAAATCTGTTGCCACCATACATTGATACTTTTTCAAAAGATCTACTGGGATATACTGCATAACCTAAGGAAAACAACAGCATTCTTCTTGCTGTCCCAAAGTATTTTACTCAGTTTGGTAAAGTGCTCTAAATTGGCTCACCCTCACTCTTTGGAACAAGCTGCAAGGTATACGCTTAAACTGACTTCCTTGTCAGCCTCGGTTCCTTCAAGGTTCTTATTGATTACTACTGTGTAGACGACTGTGAATGTTACTAATCTTGTTGTTTTTCTATTTGACGGCACTTGCCTCTGTATATGCCATGATTCACTCTTCATTGCTACGTAAAATACTTCTAACTGCCCGTAGTAGAACCAGCTCCTTCTTGTTGTCATGTTATTTTCTTTGTTTGCTGCATCTGCTTATTTTTCATGGTCTTATTTCCATTTTTAATCTGCTGTATCTGATTACTTTGGATTCTTGCAATATGTCATCCCCTTTTGATCTGTTGTGCCATTTTTGATCTGCTGCACCGTTTGCCTGTCCTAATCTGTTGTTTTTCCTGATAAAATAAAAATAATACATGCTGTGGGGTGTTCTGGTGTTTGCATCTAAAGAAGGACAGGGATAGAGTGAGGGCAGTGCAGGGGAGGGTAACCAGGATGATCCAGGGAGAGCAGGACAGGATGTACAAGGAAAGGTTGGCAGATGTGAACATGTAAATGCTTGAAGCAAGAAGGGAGAGAGGGGGGGCATTACTGAAGCACAGATACCGCACTGGGATAAATAGAGTGAATATCATGGAATCCTTCAAACTGGGTTGGACCACAAACACCAGGGGTACCTCCATGAGGCGGGGAGGGGGGGCAAATTTAGGAGAGATGCCAGGAAGTACTTTTCTCACAGAGAGAGTGGTGGAGGGTGGAAGAAGCTAATGGAGGAGGTGGTCTGTGCAAAGTCATTGAAGTTATTGTGGGGATTCAGACGAAGCTGGGACAGATATAAGGGCTTGGTGAAGACCACATCAGAAAGGGAGGGGGAAGGAGAGCCTGCACAGCCTCTAGGACTCTCGTGTTCAGCATTAGTTGGGTAGGAATGGGCAGACGTGATGGGCCATTGGGCCATTTTTTGCCATCAGATTCCAGTGTTTCATGTACCAGCACCCCTCCTTCTGGGATCAGAGAAGCCCATGGGCAGCGTAAGGAGTCTACTGCCCAAAATACCTTCCATTGATTCTAAACATTTAATAATAAGAAAAATGTTTATTCAAAATACATCTCAGAGCAGATAACCAGCTTTCATAGAGAGCAGCTACACCATTTGGCTCAGTTCTCTTTTCGAGGATAGCAAGATGCAAGATTGGGTGGAATTATTTGAATTTCTGAGAATGAGGGTGTATACTTTTCAAAAGCGTTTCTGTGCTCTGATTATTTGCATTCAAGGGACGCTAGAAATTTTGAGGTCTCCAAGAGTCCCTGAATAATGTTCTGATGAATTAAAATATAAGGACGAAAATTCTTTACTTTGTGTGATATATATCAGTATCCAACTAGCATGAAAATATGCAGTCTCTTCATACCATGTTACTCTATAGAACATTGTTTTCCAGACCTTCATTTGCTGTAATGGATGAAACTGTGCTTTGTGCAAATGGAAAAAAGTTCATTCTTTCAGTTAGGCCAAAGCGATCTGTTGTGCCCTTAAGTGCTCTGGACAAGAAAAGCTTCATTATCAGAAAAAATGGTCTGAAAGGGTTCTCTCTATGGCTGAGGAATTACTGATGTGTTCAGTACAGTGAAAAAAGACTCTCTCTTGTGATGGACTCTGATAAGATAGCTTATGCATAGCATGCAAAGTTATGATGAGGCAAGTACGTGAAAACTGCCTTTGCATATGTGCTCAGAGTGAGTCAGAGACATCCAGAGTATCTTGGCTTTTGTATGGAACAGTAAGGAATGTTACGCTGCTGAAAGAGGCTTTATAATGACCTTTTCTGTAGTTCTCACATTGTCAGTGGGTAGTAATAACAACTAGGTGAGACTTTGTCTTTTGTCCTTGTTATACTTAAATTCAGTGGACATGCAGCAGCTAAGCCCGGATATACAGGGCTATTAATTTATGGGACCTACAAACAGTTAAGCCCAGATATCTCTCTGCAGGATGTCCTGAAACATCGGGGCCCAAAATCTCTCCCAAGAGCAGTAAGAAGGATTTTTGCATTCTGCTTTGCCACTGCCAAGTAAAAACCTGGTGCCTCCCCAGCAAAGAGGGCTGGCTGTGGGGGGGGGGGGACTATAAGAGACATATTTGCCTGAGAAACACAAGGGGGCAATAGGAACCCATGGGAGATGGGCTCATTACCCTTTTGCAGTTCTTACATTTTTTAAAGGTTAATGGTCACCGATAAGCCATGGTGCCAAATAATTGTCCTGTATATGTCTGGGCTTAACTGCTTGCATGGTATAGGTCTGTGCTTAACTGCTTGCACTCTATATGTCTGGGCTTAGCTGCTTGCACTGTGTAGGTCTGGGCTTAACTGCTTGCACGGTATAGGTCTGGGCTTAACTGCTTGCACTGTATAGGTCTGGGCTTAACTGCACTGTATAGGTCTGGGCTTAACATGGTGTAGGTCTGGGCTTAACTGCTTGCACTGTATATGTCTGGGCTTAACTGCTTGCACTATATAGGTCTGGGCTTAACTGCTTGCAGAGTATAGGTCTGGGCTTACCTGCTTGCACTGTATAGGTCTGGGCTTACCTGCTTGCACTGCATAGGTCTGGCGTAACTGCTTGCAGGTCCCAAGTTATTTAAGTATAACTAGACACAGTCTCACCTAGCTAGTACTACCCATTGACAATGTCAGAGATAACAGAAAAGGAAATTACGGTAAGTATGAAGAAATTTCTTCTTTTTTGTACTTTGGCTAAAATTCCAAAGCAGACACATACAGTGTTCATGCGGGCCATTGTAAACATATGGTGGTGCTGCATAAAGAATAGGTATTCAATGCTGTAGTACTTAGTAAAACACAATTATTCAACCATTACGTCCTCATCATTTTATCAGCTTAAAAAAATGGCTTCAACATTTTATTCTCTTCCAATGTTTTCACAGGCAAAACCTGCATATTGGGGTAACATTAATATTGGTAGTTGAAACAAACTACCTGGGATTAGGTGTCTAGTGGGCAAATAAAAATCAGGGGCCCACATTTTCAAAGGAGATGCGTGGAGCAAAGGAGAGATGCATTGCACATCCCAGAAAATCCACAGAACTGTGATATTCAAAAGGGAGAGATGCGTCGCACATCTCCAGATGGGCAATCGCACAGAAATAATGTATGCAGCGCAAATAAAGGGGGCGTTCCCATGAATATGCCGTGCATCCCTATATTCAGCCAGAATGTGCGGCGCATCTTCCACACAGCTCAGAAATGAGCTGCCTAAAGTTAGGCATACAAAAAGATGGCCTGATCAGCCATCCACCACAGGCAGGCCACAGAACTGCAGGCAGGCCATCAGGAGACAGCTCTTGGAGATGCACCAGAACATGCTCCAGGCACCCACATGCAGCTGTCATGTCAGGATGGACGTACATAGAGCTGCAGGTGCCATGTCACCACTGGCACCGTCCAGGGAGTAACACCCCATACTGCATCCTGGACGTAGACACTCAGCAGCCACATGCCAGTGTTGTCAGGTGCCCCCCGACACACCAGCAGAGCAGACAGCCACAATTCAGCAGATTTGCCGGGGGCCATGGCCTGCACCCACGTGGCCTGCAGGGTGCCACTTGGCATTGGCATGCACCCAGGGTACCGTCTGCGGCAGTGGTGCCCAGGTAGCCTGGTGGATGGGTGGCAACCTGGCACAGGCCAGGGACTGATCTATCGCACACACCCATGGTGGTACACCATAGGTACACACAAGTGGGACCCACCCATTCGGGTACCTTGTCATCCTCTGCACACCACCAGTCCTTGCAGTCATCACCATGTTCCTCTTATGGGGGGGGGGCAGTGGAGCTGGCTGTATGCTGTATATGGAGCTGGTGTATCACTTGCATATGGTATACTGATCAGACTGTGCCTGTCACCCTGTGCCCTCCCCTGTGGCCACTGTCCAGGTGGGCCCCTGTACCCCAGTCTGATCTTGTACATGGCTATGGGTAATATCACTGTACCCAGGCCAATGTAGTCCACCCACCCACACACAAACAGTCCATCAAACTTGCCTGATAGACTGCAGTACCTCCTGTTCACCTCTGTGGAGTTGTGGGGCAGTCCAGCAAAGCTGGAACTGAGCATGCCTGGGGTATGTAAATGGCCTGAACACATTCCAGTAATGAACTGCCATGTGGGAGATGGGCTTGGACTGTGCAGTAAGGTCATTTGCATATCCCGGCTGAATATTGCAACTTTGCACACTGCGCAAGTGGCTTTGCATCATGCATTTTCCCATGCCCCACATAGGGCTCAGGTCACGTGCTGTGCCACGCATCCCCCACTGCACGATCATGCATCTTCGGGATATTCAGCCTGACATGCGCAAGCACATCATACGGCGCGTCTTCTGAAAATCTCATTATTTTGGGCTGGCACGTCTTAGATGTGTGGCGCAGGGACTTGCGCAATTTTCTAAGGAACTTTTGAATATGGGGGCCAGGGTATATAACCTCTGCTAATTCCATGTAATGGCTCTGGTACTGCTAGTTGTGGCGCTCATTTTCCTTGGCAGTTCTTTACCATTTCCTGTTAAAGTAGCGATGACATCATACAGTTGTAATTGATACAGTAGGAGATGCAATAACAGGTAGAATAGCTTTATATAATACCGGCACACACACAGGCATTGGTGGAAAGGTGATTTGCTAGTTCTTTTTTAAACTGGTTATGCATTTCAGTTTTTCTTAGAGGTGCAGGTAAAGCATTGCAGAGTTTGGGTGCATTGAAGGGAAAACGCCTTCCATCCCATGTTGGAGAGTGTTCGAGGTACTAAGTAACATTTTCTCATTGGACCTTGCGTTTCAGGTATTAGGCTTGTAGTGCAGGGGTTCAGATTGCAATCTAGAGGAGTTGTGTTTATGAAGCTTGTTAAACAGCCTAAAGTGTAATCCCTTTTTTGCAGCTAGTCACAACCAGTCCAGTTCATTGTACAATGTGCAATGATGAGTTCTACGCTTAGCTAGTAGCTCAAAGTGGGAGCTGTTGTTATACAATGCATTCAGTCTATTTGAGACAGTTTGGGAGCTGTTGATGTATGTCAGCAACCATAGTTTAAGTGCACATTTAGATCCTTCAGGTGATTATATGAAGTATGTAAGATAAGCTCTCAGCGTATAGTAAGGAACTGTATTTGGTATAGTTATACCTTATTAACTGTGGGCTGAAAACAAAAAGTAACAGAACCCACCAGGGAGAAGAGCACTTTGACCTAGTTATTACTAACTTGGGATCGGAAATTAGCGAAATTTCGGTACATGGGACCATAGGAAACAGTGATTACAATATACTGATGTTTAGTATGTCAGCAGTAATTGCTACCATAACATGCAACATCTCAGGGTGTAATTATGCTAGGGGAAACTACAAACTCATCAAGAAAAACTTAGAATCCATTAATTGGGCTAAAGTAACAGAGAAATAGAAAGATAGAAATTTGTCGGCAGGAAAGACCCGTGGTCCATCTAGTCTGCCTGAGTCGTCCCCAGGAAGACCTCCACCCTCCATTTTCAGTCTGTCCACTGTTGGTTAGTCCCATGTATGCATCCCAAGCTCTTTTAAATGTGTCCACTGAATCAACCCCCACCACCCATCCCAACAGTCTGTTCCATGGCCCCACCACCCTCTCAGTAAAGAATTTCCCCCTGATGTCACCTCTAAATCTGCCCTGGCTCACCGGCAACAGAAGAGGAGACCAGTGGCAGGAGTTGCTTCCACAGTAGCAGCCAGCAGTAGAAGAGGGAACCAGTGGTAGGAGTCTCTTCTACAGCAGCAAAATTTGCCGCAGTTCTCAGAGCAGCAGCTCCTGCTCCAAGAACTGCGATATATCAGTTGAAGAGTGCTGGGTACTGGTAAAAAGTAAACTAAAAGAACTGGAGGAATTGTATGTCCTGCTAAAAAAAAATTATAATAATAAGGGCAAAATTACCACGTGGCTTACTAATGAAATACAGAGACAAATATAAAAAAAAAAAATCAGAAATTCAAGAAGAATCCTACAGAGTTAGCAAAAGCAAAATACAAGGCTGAATAGAAAGAAACAAAAAACACTAATAAAAAACAAAGAAGCAAATTAGAGTTTAAAATCGCACACATTAATGACAATCAAAAAACTGTTTATTCCTATGTTAATAGTAATAGGAGTAGGACAGATCAATTGGCCCATTAACCGACAATGGAAAAATGATACTAGACCCTGATTCAATCACGGGCTAATTAAATACCTATTTCTGTTCTGTTTTTAGTAATAAGAACCATAGTACAATACTAGTCTTGCCCTCCCCAAATAGGTTTTCAGGTTTTTCAGAACAGGATGTCTTTTCAGCACTGTTTACAATTAAACCTAATTCTTCACCGGGCCCTGACAGTATTCACCCTACGTTTATTTTATTAAAGAACTCGCAGTGTCGAGTCCACCGGTCACATTACTGTTCAGTAAATCACATGAACAGGGGGTTGTTCCGTTAGACTGGAAAAGAGCTACTGTAACACTAATACACTAAAATGGTAGCAAATCCCAAGTGGAAAATTACAGGCCCATAAGCCGTACCTCAGTTCCATGCAAATTAATGGAAAAATTACTAAAATTAAAACTTGATAGTGAGTCTCACGACATCACCCAGCATGGCCCAGCATGGCTTTACTACTGGTAGGTAGGTCTTGTATCACGAACCTCATCATATTTTATGAAAAAGTCAAGCAAAAGCATTGACAGGTGTGTTCTGGTGGATGTGATCTTTTTAGATTTTAGGAAGGCACTTGACACCATACCACACTATTAACTTATGTATAAGTTACCAAAAAGGGGTTTCAATCCTTACGTTGTTAAGTGGGTGGAAGCATGGCTAGCTGACAGAATCCAAGGCGTTTTATCTAAGGAGGAACCGGTGAGCAGCGGAGTTCCACAGGGTTCCGTATTGGGACCATCTCTATAAGGATATTCATATGAGGACTTGCACAACAACTTAGATAATAATTTACTTAAATTCACTGAAGATTCTAAGATTAGTGCTGAAGTGGACACATATGATAAACATTAAGGTATACTGAACGACGGACAAAAGATTACAATATGGAATTCAACATGGAGAAATGTACTGTAGTCTGTATCGGTGGACAGAACCCAAGGAGGATATACCTCTGAATAGGGTGCCATTAAGATCAGTAGATAAGGAACCCGATCTAGGCAGGAAAAATAATGATCCATGTAGTCATCTGGATCATTGTAGGAGGGTAACACAGACTTCTAACAGATTAATAAATACAGTTAAAAAAAACTTTCATTTCCAGGAATGAGAACTGCTTAATTACACTCTACAGGTCCTATGTTAGATTGTACCTAGATTATGGGTAGGAGATTACCCAGAAAAGTGCCACTATGTTTATACCTAGATTAAAGGGTATGTCTTATATGGATGACTGTCCGAGTTTAATCTGTTTAGCCTCGAGGAAAGAAGAAGAGGTGACATTTTATTACTTTTTAAAGTTCTGAACAACTTGGATCTAGCAGAACAGTGTGGTTTTACTTATGTCGATAGACAGGCAAATCTTAGATCACACAATAAACAACTTAAAATTCCAAGGGTAAAAAAATAAGCATGATGACTATTTTACAGCAAGGGCTTCTTGAATGTGAAATAACATACCACATTACCTAGTAAAATTAGTACATTTTAACAAATTCAAGGTTGAGCTGGATAAATGTCTAGAAATTACCAAGGCCCAGGGATATATCCACTAAGAGTGGGAGACAGACTTGATGAGTGTCACGAACCCACTCGTGAGGGTCAGATCACTGAGCTCACAGTGCCCGCCCCTAAGTGCAATCTGTGACAGGGATGGGGACAATAGGTATTCCCTCTTCATGTCCTTCCAGAGTGTTCACCGGGTTTACAACAAAACTCTCACCACGAGGTCCCATAGTATCCCTCTATACTGTGCTTCAGGGCACAATACCTGTCTCGAGTCTTGTGGCCAAATATGAACCCTTTTTGTGGCTATTACACCCACGATGAAGCCCAAGTGTTACACTCTCTCATCACAGATTTTTAATAAAACCTTCTGCAGTCACACATACAATATAACAACTCTCACACAGGCAGAATTTCTGTAGGAAACAAAAGTTTTACTAAAACTATTTAAATAAATGCAGTACAACTAAAAGAGAACATATTAATTTGGGTTAAAGTATGATCAACAGAATATGATAAATTACACAGAATAATCGTACTAGAAACTGGTCTGCCAAGTCTACTTTTTATGAAGAATTTCAAAGTCCAGAGAATCTTTGCTTTGCAAAATCTCAGTCCTTGTTTTAGCAGCCGCTAATGTGTTGTATCCTGTTGTGTTCAGGAAAAGAAAAACGAAACAGAATAACAGAATGCTCTGGGCCGGAGAGTTTAAATAGATGAGCACTCCCAAGTTGGGGAATAGGGGTTAGCCACTTCCGCTTTAGGCCACCGGGGGTCACTCTTGGGCTTTCCCAAAGTCTTGGCACTTAGAAAGAATGTCAGTGTGCTGGGAGGCCGGGGACCTTTGTCACCCAGCTTTCAACACAATGTTCTGCCTCAAAAATTTACTAGTAACAGGACAGTCAAAGTTAAAACTTGGATGTATCAATATACATCCTCTGAGCTAATTCACAGTGTCCTGTCAGAATTTCACATATGGTTGCCAGCAATGCCAGGGGAAGTTTGTCAAGACCCAGTTTCCTTGGATAAAAGCGTTCTGTAAGGGTTTATGATTATATGAGCTGGTATATGACCCCTGTTAGCTAGCCAGCAAATTCAATTTCTAGTTTCCCATGGGAATCCCAGTTTCTCTTAGAATCCAAGTTACAGGCATATCAGCCATTTTAAAGAAACACAGTCAATTCCCTTCACATTGGCATGTTCCACGCAACATTTACAGATACACAGGGTTACATAAAAAAACATATATACGACAAGATTGTATACAAATAAGGGCCAGAAGTTGGGTAGATCACCACATCCCTCCCTCCTAGACTGACTTTGTTGGAATACATCCCTAGCACGGTACGAGTTTCACAAATTCTGTTCATTGCTCTAACTGGAGAGACAGCCCGTCTGCATTGGCATTCACTGATCTAGCCCTGTGGGCAATGGTCATATCCTAGCCCTGCAAGGCAATGCTCCATTTCAAAAGACGACCATTCATTTTACCATCTGCATCAGCCACACCGGGGGTTATGATCAGTCTGTACCTCAAAGTGCCTCCGTAGAGATACGGCTCTAATTTCTTCAAGGCCCATATCAGCACAAGGCACTCCTTCTTGACTGTGGAATAGGCCTGCTCCCGAGGAAGCAACTTTTTATTAAGGTACACTATTGGGTGATCTTTCCCTTGGCTAGAGGTCTGACTAAGGACTGCTCCAATCCCCACATCTGAGGTATCTGTTTGGACTACAAATGGCTTACTGTAGTCTGGACTGGCCAACACAAGAGCACCACACAGTGCCTCCTTTAGCCATGTAAAGGTTCGTTCACAGGCTGGTTCCCATTCTACCTTTGATACGGAAGCTGCTAGGGTACTGTAATTTTGTACAAACTTATGATAGTACCCAGTGGTCCCTAGGAAACTCGGAACCTGCTTCTGGGTTTCCAGCCTTGGTCATGCCTTTTTCGCCTCAACCATGGCTTGATTAAGGTGAAGCTGCCCCCTGCTGTACTACATGTCCTAGGTATGCCACCTCCGCCATGGCCACGTGGCACATTTCAGCCTTGACAGTGAGCCCTGTCCTCTGTATCCTGCCTAACACTTCCCTCAGGTGGGACGGGTGTTCCTTCCAGCTGGCACTGAAGATGGCAGTATCATCCAGGTATGCCACGACGTACTCTTCAGTACCATGTAACACCTGGTTCACCACCCTTTGGAAGGTGGCAGGTGCATTCTTCATTCCAAAAGATGTTACCCTGAACTCAAATAATCCTATTGAAGTGATGAAGGGCAGCTGCTTTGTATCACCACCACCTGCCAATACCCTTTTGTCAGGTCAGTGGTGGTGGGATATATCACCCCTCCCAACTTGTCCAGTATTTCGTTTGTCCGTGGCATTGGGTGGGTGTCAGACTTTGTGACTGCATTGAGTCTCCAGTAATCTACACAGAAGCGAGTAGAGCCATCCCACTTGGTAACAAGGACTACGGGTGAGGCCCAGGGACTGTGGGATTTCTGGATTACCCCTAAATCCAACATTTCCTCTGCCTCCCTCCTAATGTCCTTTAGGATGGCCTTGGACACCCGGTAGGCTGTCTGTCAGATAGGTGCTTGCGTTCCTGTGTCTATATCATGTGTCACTACGGTGGTACGTCCCGGCTTGGCCATAAACAAAGGGGCAAAGTGCTCTAAAACCTCCCTCACTTCCTGGGACTGTTCCGGGGTCAACTGGGGCAACAGTTTGATTGCTTCCACAGAGGACTCCTGCTTGCTTTCCTCCAGCAAGTCCAGTAGGGAGTCTGCTTCGTTCGTCCCCTCCCCAGGACTACACACTGCAAATATTATGTCAGCCCTATTTGTGTATGGCTTCATCATGTTGACATGGTACATTCTATGGGTATGTCTCCTGTCAGGCAGTTCTCCAATGTAGTTTACATCATACGCTTGTCTGACTACTTTGTATGGTCCTGCCCACTCGACCTGCAGCTTGTCCTTATGGACCGGGATTAGGACCATGACTTCCTGATCTACACTGTACGAGTGAGCTCTGGCTCTGCGGTCGTACCAGACCTTTTACTTCTGCTGGGCAGTTGACAGATTGCTGTGGGCTGCTCCCATTAGCTTCTTCAGCTTTTCCCTAAACTTTAGGACATATTCGACTATGGGAGTTCCTGGGCGGCGTGCTTGCCTTCCCAATCTTCCTGGATCGGGTCTAGGGGCCCACACACCCTGCGTTCATATGAGTTTGAAGGGGGAAAACCCTGTCAACTCCTGGGGCACCTCCCTATATGCGAACAACAGGTGGGGAATGTATTTCTCCCAGTCCTTCCCAAGCTGTTCAGCAAACGCTTGAAGTGTTTAGGGCACCATTAAACCTTTCCACAAGCCCATTGGCTTGTGGGTGATAAGGTGTCATGCATCTCTGCACTGCCCCACACTTCTCCCACAAACACTTCATCAGGTCCGACATGAAGGACCCCCTCAATCTGTGATAACCTCCTGCCGAAACCTGACATGGGAGAAAATTCCTAGCAAGGCGTCAGCCACTTTGTCTGTCCTAAGTGAGGAAAAGGGCAACTGCCTCTGGGTATCTGGTTGCATAGTCCACCACTGTCAGGATAAACCTCTTCCTGGAGGAACTGGGGGTACTCAAAGGTCCCACAATATCCATTCCTACCCTCTGGAATGGCTTCTCCACATTAGGTAAGGGAATTATTGCAGCTTGGGTTTTACTAACTGCTTTCCCTATTTGTTGGCATCGGTGACAAGACCTGCACTATTCCTTCACCTGCTGGGTGAAGTTGGGCCAATAGAAATTCTGGGCCAATCGCTGCGTGGTGCAGGTGATTCCCAGATGTCCAGACATGGGGATATCTGAGCGATCTTGAGCAACTGCTCACGTTACCCCTGGGAAATGACAAGCTGCCTCCCCCATCACCCCTCCCTCTGTCCTTACGTCCTGTGTATACAACAGTCCATTGTCCCAAAATACCCTATGTCTCACATCACCTCTCTGTGTCCTGTCAGATTCTGCCCAAGCCCTCAGCCTCTCCAAACTAGGGGCAGTCCTCTGAGCAGCTGCAAAATCTTTACATTTTCCCAAGGTCTGGGACAGGTCCCCTTCAGTTTCTAAACTAGGGGCCATAGCTCTAGCATCAGGGCATTCAGGGTCACTACCAGCCCCAACTATCTGACCACTGGTTACCCCTTCCTCCTCAGAATAACTTTCTGTAGCTGCTTTGTGAACTGCTACGTGGGGAATTCCTACCTCCCTTTCACTCCTCTCCATGTCCGGAGACACAGGCTGGAGAGCCAGCCTCCCATTGTTTTCCACAGGGGCTTCTATGGGGTCCAGGGAACTACAGTCGGCCTTGGCCGTCTAACTATGGGTAACCACACACACCAACCCCTTCTGGTGATTGTTCCCTATTATCACATCCAGGACAAGATTGTCTACAACTGCCACCTTTTGTACCCTCTCTCCTGTCACACCCCAGTCCAAGAGAACACTAGCATGTGGCAGAGTTTTCTTCTCCCCTGTAAATCCCCTTACTGTTATGAACTGACTAGGTGTAAGCTGTTCCGGGTCAACCAAATCCCCTTTTACTAAAGTAAGAGATGCCCCCGTGTCCCTTAACCCATGGGTGTGCACCCCATTTACAGCAACCGGGTGTATGTGCTCCCTCATGTTTATAGGCATGCTCTCAGGGATACACAGTGCACCCAACTCTGTTCGAGCACCACTTTGTCCACTCTGTGCCTTTTTAGGACACTGTCTTGCAAGATGCCCTGGCTGTTTGCAAAACCAACAATCGTCATTTCTTTTGTCTGAGAAATCCCTTTTTTGTAACCTGGGGCTTCCCCCTTTCTGTAGAGGCAGTGAGGGTTTTAGCTGCCTTGAAGGTGCACTTTTCCCCTTCTGTGCTGCCATGCCCGTCCCACTGCCTTTCAGAGTAGGCCTGCTCCTGGCATAGCAGTCCAAGAGCTCAGCAGCCTGCTGTGCTGTTTTGGGGTCTTGGTCATCTAACCAGGTTTTCAACTCTGCCAGGCAAGCCCAAAAGAATTGCTCCAAAATTACAACCTCCTCAATTTTGTCTACAGAGTTTGCTTCCACTCCCCCCTACCAACATTTCAAAAACTGACTTTGCTTTGTGGCGAGTTACTTGTATAGTAGCTCATGTCAAGGCTTCTTCGGAGCTTACGGAACTTAACCCTGTATGCTTAAGGAGTTAACTCATACTTTTTAAGCAATGCAGCTTTAAGTTTCTCATAATCACTACTGTCCTGATTGTCCATTTCACCTAATGTTTCATGACCTTTCCCAGTAAGTAACAGGGATAGCTGGAAGCTCCAGGGCTCCCTGGGTATTTTTGCCTGAATACAAACCTTTTCAAGCTAATTCAAAAATGCATCCATATCCTCTCCCTCTTTAAATTCAGCTATTAATTTAGAATTTAACTTGTACCCCAGTCCTGGAGTTCCAGGTTCACCCCTGCCACTTAACCCTCAGGCACTGGTCGTTGGAGTTTTAGCTTCTGTAACTCGAATTCTCTCTGGCGTTCCCTGTCCTCTCTCTCTCGGCCTCTCTCCGATGCTGGATTTCTTTTTCCCGCATCTCCAGATCCATGTGGAACTTCCTCTGCTCAAATTCCAACTCCATTCTCCTCAACTCTAGCTTGCAGCCTGATCCCTACTGGCTCCAGCATGGTGGTGACCTTCCCCTGCTGCTGTGGTTCTGGGTTCCCTCTGGTCTCACTGTCCTCCTCCCTGGGACTGGACACTGTGACATCCCATGGCACCCCTAACGCCCAAGGTCTGGTCCCCTTCAGTCACCGGCTGTGACTTGAGGTCCTGTGCAGCCACTAGCTCATTGGCTGTCACAAGAGCCTCCACGAGGTGCTTTTTGGCTTGCGCTTGGTACTGGACTCCTCTCTCCTGGCACAACTGCTTCAGGTATTCTGCAGTGTATTCGCTGTAGAGGGAAGTCATCTTCTTCCCTAACTACTGCTACACTAGCTTGCACGTGAGAAAAAAAAACCAAAACAGATAGGGAACTTGATACTGTAAACAAACTATATATATATTTTTTTAAATTTCTGCCTTGATTGTGTGTGGACTGTTTTCAGTTTAACAACCTGATACACTGGACTTCGAATCGATTCCAACTGTTATGCCTGTGGCTACCAATCTCTAGAATCGCAGTGCAACCAAATCTGTTGTATCCCAATGCTGTGCACCAGATCTGTCACAAACCCACTTGTAAGGGTCAGATCAGTGAGCTCACAGTGCCCACCCCAAGTGCAAACCGTGACAGGGAGGGGACAACAGGGATGCCCTCCTCGTATCCTTCCAGAGTGTTCACTGGGTTTACAACAGAACTCTTGCAATGAGGTCCCAGAGTATCGCTCTATACTTTGGATCAGGGTACAATACCAGTCTCGAGTCTTGTGGTCAAATATGAACCCTTTTTCATGGCTATTACACACAGGAGGAAGGCCCAATTGTTACACTCTCTTTGTGGTAGCAGCGCTCCACCTGAGTTGGTATTTGCCTTACAGGACATGCAATAGCCCAGTTCACACCCCCGGCAGACTAGTATAAGACTCTGGTATTCTCCCATAATCCGCCTGGATTGTCCCCACAGTTCCTTTTAATTTGGTTGCTATTTGGTGACCCTTCTAAGCATAAACAGTTGTAACAGATTTTTATTAAAACATTCTGCAGTCACACATACAATATAAAAACTCTCATGCAGGCAGAATTTCCTTAGGAAACAAAAGTTTTACTAAAACTATTTAAATAAATGCAGTACAGCTAAAAGAGAACATATATTAATTTGGGTTACAGTATGATAACCAGAATATGAGAAATTACACAGAACAATCTTACTAGAAACTGGTCCTCTAAGTCTACCTTTTATGAAGAATTTCAAAGCACAAAGAATCTTTGCTTTGCAAAATCTCAGTCCTTGTTTTAGCAGCCTCTGGTGTGTTGTATCCTGTTGTGTTCAGAAGAAGAAAATCCAAACAGAATAACAGAATGCTCTGGGCTGGAGAGTTTAAATAGGTGAGCACTCCTAAGTTGGGGAATATGGGTTAGCCACTTCCACTTTAGGCCACCTGGTGTCATTCTTAGGCTTTTCCAAAGTCTTGGCACTAGAATGTCAAGTGGGCTGGGGGACCTTTGTCACCCAGCTTTCAACACAATGTTCTGCCTCAATAATTTACCGGTAACAGGACATTCAAAGTTAAAACTTTGATGTGTCGATATGCATCCTCTGAGTTAATTCACCGTGTCCTGTCAGAATTTCACATATGGTTGCCAGGGGAAGTTTGTCAAGACCCAGTTTCCTTGGATAAAAGCATTCTGTAAGGGTTTATGATTATATGAGCTGGTTTATGACCCCTGTTAGCTAGCCAGCAAATTCAATTTCTAGTTTCCCATGGGAATCCCAGTTTCTCTTAGAATCCAAGTTACAGGCATATCAGCCATTTTAAAGAAACACAATCCATTCCCTTCACATTGGCATGTACCACGCAACGATTACAGATACACAGAGTTACACAAAAAAACATAGATACAACAAAATTATATACAAATAAGGGCTAGAAGTTGGTAGATCGCCACACTGGGCACAAAGCCTTTTTCTTTCTACACAACTAAGTAATACCGAGTATATTAGGTTGTTTATAAACAGTGAAAATGTATCATCATAGTTCAAAACTGATTATAAAGATCAGCTATTTCCTAACACTTTAGTGCTGTTTCATAATCACAATAATACACTTCAGGGTGTGGTATATCATGGGATTTTGTCATGTCTGGGGTGGCTGAAGGCAGTCGGCGTTACCTCATGCCTCACAATTTACCCAAGGTGTGGCGATATCTCATGATATGTCACACCTGGTCATTTATTACTGTTTAAGTGTTCCTGCTCTAGTTCTTATGTTGTACATATTGGGATGGTCAGCACACTTCATTGTACAATGTTGTGAAGTACTCCCTTATTCATGTTTCATGGCCATCGCAGGCCTCAGCTACCACTCTCTCACGTGGAACCAACATAACCTGCATACAAGGTGGCTAACATGTGTGTAAAGTGATGAGGAAGGACCCTTTGGGCATCTGTATGGAAGGGGCAGCACAGTGGTGGGTGCTGTACTGGACCTTACACATCTGTCTGTGGTATGCTCTGTTGGGTATTAACATTTGGGAGTGGGTCTTCTTCCCTCTCCTGTATGCTGAGCAGCGCTATAAGGGCCATATGCTCTGCAGTTTTCTGTCAGTGAAGGCAGTTGGTACCCTGCTCAGACCACCATTTTTTGATCTACTACCTGTATTCATGTCACATTTAGGCTTCCACCAATCCCCGCTCATGGATTGTTACATAACATTCATGGATATACCACTAATTGTGCATGATATCCACAAGTGTCCATCATTTTTTTTACCTTTGTTGATTCAATACAAGTTAACTGCTTTGTAGATGAAGATACATTTGTAAATATAGACAACGCTCATTTTGGATGCAGCTTCATTCTTTGGACACAACCGCTTTGTCACTTAGATGTAATTTTTGTTTGCATCCACTCTGGCGTTTTGTGAATCCTGTCCTCTGTGTCTGGGACATCCACTTTAGCCATCGAGATTACAAAGCATCTCCCAATCACTTGTTGCCATATACAGAGAAAACTAGGGCTGTGCCATGTTGGAAAGGGCAAGTTTCATGCAAGTCTTAAGAGGCAGCACTGTGACAGGGACAGGTGGGTGTATTGGACACAGGCGTGCTCTCCAGAGGCAGAAAGTCCACATTGTCAGTGGTCAAAGAAGAGCCTGCTGCCTGGCAATCGGGAGAAGAATTAGTGAAAAAATATTACTATAGTACTGCTTTTACTAGCACATCCTACAGAGCTAGCAAGGGTTGGTGATGGTGGTGGTGGTGGGGACAATAGAAACAGAGTCTGAAGATGTTCGAACAATGAAAAAATATACTTTTAATTTTAGTACATAGAATGAACTGCAGTGGAAAAACCACACACACATATATATATATATATATATATATATATATATATATATATTCCTACATGTTACAATGAGATCCAGAACTCACATGTGGCAAGGCCATGAATGGATTATGACAAGCATATCCTTACCAGTGGGGATAAATATGGTGAACTCCCTGCAGTGCAGACCATTAAGTATGCCATTTACACTGGCCTGCCAGCACAGCAGTAGTGCTACCCCTTGGGATGCCAGCAACCCAGGTTCGGAAATGAGCTCGGGTGGCTGGAGGGTTGGCCGGGGGTAGGTGAATTGAGTGGTACTTGCACGCTCGGGTGACCACGGGAGTGGCTAACTGGGGGAAACCAGTTGGGATTGGGAGGTGTGAAGACTCTAGACATGGCTGCATTATTGCGTCAGTGCACACCAAGCCTCCCGAACATACCACAAAAACCTAGAAAAAAGCTCAGCCCCAGCCGGTCTCTGCCTCTGCAGACCCACCTGATGTCTGGATGCATAGAGGCATAGTTGGCCGCCCTTTTCTCCCACCCGGGGGGATAAAGCAAGGATCCATAGGGGCAGGTCGCGGCAGGATGGCTGGAGGACTCAGCCGGAGATACAGGAGCATAAAGCATTAATAAAGAAAAAGAAGTATGCCATTTACATGACAACATTTTTAAAGGTATGCCTAGCTAAGTTTTTTACATGAAAACTGAACAAAGCTGCTAGAATTCAGATTTTAAGATATTCTAGACTCTACATATCGAAATGGCCACTGGGGGGTGACCATCTTGATTCCTCACAACTCCCTATTTCAGTTGAACTTATACAGCTAAAGAGGGCCAGTTGGCACTGGTCATGGGTTCCATCTATGGTGAACCAGTCACAGAGAGAAGCATATAAATCTCTACAAGGAGTGATGCCTTGGCAATCCAGAAACTTCTGGATACTGTCTTGGCCAAGTCTTCAGTGACACTCCTCCTTGGGGGTGATCTTAATTTTCTACTAAACCCAGCTGTAGATTCAAGTAACCTTAAACTGACCCTGTCAACATCAGGACAGAGATATGTCAGATGGCGACTCAAAGACCTGGGCCTGCAGGATGCCTGGCAGCTAAATCACAGGAGAGATCATAAATATACATTCTACTCACACTCCCATAATAGCTATTCTAGGATAGATTACTTGTTTTAATCTCAGTAGAAGATGTGGAATGGGTCACGAAAACTGAGGTAACCCCTATCCTACTGTCACACCACGCCCATCTTGGTGTCCCTGGCTATACCGGTTGAACTGTAAAAATGGAAAATTAACCCTCATTATTCCGTGACTCAGAATTCAGACAAATAGTAGAAGCTGGTATTCCACAGATAATTAGTGAAAACACTGATCCTAAAGTGTCTGAGGCCAATCTGTGTGACATAATCAGAATAATTCTTGGGGGGGGGGGGGTATCATCGTCTATGCATCTCATGAAAAGAAGCAGAGGAAGATTTAACTGCAGGAACTCCAAGAGCAGCTGGGTTTTCTGCAGATGGCACGCACACAGGGGGGTGACTCCTTCCTCCTACAGTTAAGACAGACTCAAGGTAAAATCCAGAGCATCTTAACATACAAGATGGAGCAAACTCTACTATGGCAAGCAATCTTTCTCAGAGCGGCTAAATTGCTAGCCTATAGATTAAGACAGAAAAGAAAAACTTTCATTATTACCAAACTGGTACATCCAAAAATGGGTCAAGTGTCCAGTAAAACTTACGAAATTCTAGAAACAGTGCAGTTCTTTTACCACACTCGATGTACACGACAAGAGGCACCTCCTGGGAATGCTCTCCATTCTTTTCTGAACGATATCTCCTTCTCTTGCCTTACAGAAAACCAAAAAGCAACATTACTTTCACCCGTTACATCTGAAGAACTGATCACCAGGCTACGCGCACTTAACAATAGTAACAGTCCAGGCTCAGATGGGTGTACCTCGAAAAATATAGTATCCAGTGTGTACAGCACCATAGCTTCTGGAAGCTACACAGCTCCAACACGGCACTGTTGGAGTACACCAACTATGTCCATGAGGCTCTTGACAATCGTGACCTTGTGGGAGCTGTATATATAAATTCTTTGCAAAAAAAACCTCTGTTAATGCAGCAGTTAAGGTTAAAGTGACACAAGTAGGGAAATGTGGTGTTAGAGTTCCCAACCCAACACCCCACCCTGCAGGCAGCAAACAAGGCATGGAGTGTGCCTTGGGGTTCTCCAGCCTAACGCTCACCTCATTCTCTCTCTTTTTTTTTTTTTTTTTGCTTTCTGTTCATTGCTTTTAAACAATAAAAATAATATAGCAGTAATGCTTTTGTAAGAGACACAATACTTCCATAGTCAATCACATCTTGACCGTTACCTTTCAATAGCGGGGTTACATATTTTCCCTCTCACAATCTGATACAGTAGGAAGTGGGGCATACTATATAATAAAGGTAGAAACTTAAAGTCCCGAAAGTTAATATCCAAAAATTGTCAGCCACTTCAATGATGTAGGTAAACGTTTGTAGGGATATGTCAAAATTAGAAGCATGCACTAAACAAGTAGTGCTGTAAACCCAGTATATATGGGAGATGAGATAAAATGTAAGATTTCCCCAGTCCCCCCACCAACAGCTCCAAAAGATATATAGTTCAAGTAACCTGGAATGCCCCAGGCATCAACAGAGGAATATTAAGCAATCCTCAGAAATAATGTGGATGGATTATTGCCTAAACAATTGGGAATTTAAACATTAGAACATTGAAACATTAAATCTTAAGACCATGTCCCTGTTAGCCTGCAAACATGTCCAAAAAGAAAGAATGTCCAAACCCTGTCCCTGAGGATGCAACTTGAAATAGAACACTGCAGTACAGAGTCTTATGTACTCAGCCTGCATCAGAATCAGAGTCCCCAGAAGCATTTCCTTGTGGTGTTTTCCTCTGAAATTCAGCTTCAATCTTCTTGATCCACCGAATGGCATCTTTTGGATTGGAAAACTGCCAGCTCTTCCCTCCATAGGTGACACCGAGACGAGCTGGGAGGAGGAGAAAGGAGTGCATGATGCCTAACGAGCAAAGCATTTGTCTAGTGGCATCAAACTGCTTTTGTCTGGCTCTCATTTGAAACAAGAGATCTGGGAACATCTTCACATCGTGCCCCTGAACCTCGAGTGGATACACTAATCATGCTGCTGAAATAAGTGCATCCCGCACCTCCAGACCCACAGTTCTAATAAGGACAGTATAAGGTTGGGTGGGATCAATAGGCCGCATTCTTGAATTTACTCAGTAAGCTTGGTGGACCAGTCAAACTCCTCAGGCACATTTAAAAACCTCTGCCATCCAGTTTTTCAAGTAGTCCAGAAGATGTACTCCCTCCACTCCCTTTGGCATGCCTACTGTTTGAATGTTCCCCGATCTCAGACCATTTTCGATTGCTTCCAAACACCCTCGTAATTGCTGATTTTCTTTAGTCAGGAGGGCCATTGTAGCTTGCACTGTTAAGGAGCGTTTGTCCGTGTCTGCCACGGTATCTTTGAGGGAGTTCAAAGTGGCATCATGCAGTTCGAGTTTTTTTACAGTTTTTTCTATTTTGGCATCCAGAGCCCGTACCGATTCCAGTATGGTCTGCCAAGGAGGTTCAGAAGATGCATCCTTGAGAGAGGGCCCTGGCACTTCCCCCACTGGTCCCACTGGCATCTGAGAAGCTGCAGGCTGTGAAACTCCTGACGTTTGGGACTGGACATTCTTTGTGTGACTCATAACAAATGAGGTACCGATGGAATGCTCAGAGTATGCAGAATTCGATTTCACTGACGATCTTGTGCTTAGCAGCCTTCTTACAGCAGAAATTTGAGTTTATTAGGAGCTTGGTGAGGCGCTGAAGAGAAATGTGTCCTGCCTAGAGGTTGGCTCTCTGGCGCCCCCAGCTTACCTCATTCTCAGACACTGTACACATCTCAGCGTCTTTACTGATGGAGGTGGTGAGCGTTAGGCTGGAGAACCCCAAGGCACACACCATGCCTGGTTTGCTGCTTGCAGGGTGGGGATGAGGCGTTAGAGTTGGGAACCCTAACACCACATTTCCCTACTTTTGTTGCTTTAGGCCTAACTGATGCATTAACAGAGGTTTTTTTTTTTCAAAGAATTTCCTTACTTTTTGAGATAGTATAATCATATCCTCAAGAAGCCTAAGGTGCAGAACTGCGGAGTTACAGGTTCTCTTGGCGGTCGAATTGGTGGACATAGGGGGTCATCACGGAAACATGGGCCACCTGGTACCACGACTGGGATATGATGATCCCTGGGTACAGGCTATTCAGAAAGGATAGGGCCAAGGGGAATGGGGGTGGGGTGGTGATCTATGTGAGGGAGGAGATTAAGTGCGTAAGGGAGGAGGGGAGGACAGAAGCTCTGTGGATGGAGTTCCAGGATGCGAGGAATAGGATACTGAAGATGGAGGTAGTATATAGGCCACCATCACAGGGTCATGACCTGAACTGGGAACTGACAGAACAAATTCGAAGGGCAAGCAGGAAGGGAAGCACGGTGGTGGTGGGGGATTTCAACCTACCAGGGGTGGATTGGAGCACACCTGCCACCATGAATGCAAGAGAGGGGGTCCTGTTGAAAGCTTTTCAGGACAGCTTCTTGACACAGCTGATATAGGGGCCGACATGGCTGGAAAGGTCTTTGGACCTTGTACTGGATAATGGGGAAGCTGTAAGGAACCTAGAAGTGGGAGAACCGCTTGCTGGGAGTAACCACTACTCGGTGTGGTTCACGCTAAACATGAGGAGGGACATGGGGCACGGGTACAAGGGTGATTGAATTTAGGAGGGCGGATTTGAGGATGATGGGGGAAATTCTGAGCAAGCACCTGGCAGACATCCAGCAACACATGGATGCAGATCAGAAATGGAGTATAATAAGGGGAGGGCTGGGGGAGGCAACAGAGACCTGTAGTAGGAAAAAAAACAAGAAGGGCAGGGCAAAGAAACACAGTTGGCTGTCACTGGAGGTCAGGGAAGGGGTGAGAGCCAAGAGGGTGGCATTTTGGAAGTATAGAAAAATGGGAAGGGGAGAAGATAAAGATGTGTACAGGGAAAAGTCTAGGGAGGTCACCAGACTGGTCAGGGGGGCAAAGCTTCTAGAGAGCTGAGACTGGTGCAGGGGCTCAAAAGAGGAGAAAAAACTTCTTTTGTTACATTGGCAAGGAAAGGAGAAGCAAAGATCAACTTGTGAGGATCAAGAAAGATGGGGAGTGGAGAAGAGGGTGGAGCAGGCAGAGGCACTGAACAAGTACTTCTGCTCTGTGTTCACATGAGGGCAAATACCTTAGGCAAGTGGGGGTGGATAAAGGGGAGAGAGGACGACAGATTTCGGGATTACAGAGGGCAGGGTACTGGAGAGGTTGAGGACATTAAGAGTGGACAAAGTGCCTGGGCTGGATGGCACCCATCCTAGAGTACTGAGAGAACTGGCAGAGGTCCTTGTGGGGCCACTGGCAGACCTGTTCAATAACTTCTTGGACACAGGATGTGTGCCACAGGACTGAGGATGGCCCACCTGGTGCCCATCCATAAAAGTGGGCCAAAGGATGAACCAGGGAACTACAGGCCAGTGAGCCTCACCTCGATCGTGTGCAAACTCACGGAGACCATCCTAAAGGAGAGGCTTGTGAGCTTCTTGGAGGCAAACAGTACTAGGATGACCAGCAACACATTTGTTGAATTAACCCTCAATGCTGTACCACCAGAATGGATAGTCGTAATCCTTAGTAATGTAATGCTGAAAATAATTGAAATATACCTGTTCAGAAAATATGTGCTTGGTATGTATATGTACTAAATGCTATAAATAAAAAAGTAAAAAAAAAAAAGACAAAAAAGGCTAGATGCTCTGTTTTTTTCCTGTATTCTGATATAGGACAATGGTGGTTAGATACCAAAGAGGATTTTAACATTTGGCTTACCAAATATGGAGAAAGCAAAGAGAATAATACATTTTTAAACTGTTCCTGTGTCAACACTTATTTAATTTATTCTCTTGGTCAAACCCATCCAGGTTTGACTATTCAGCTCAAATTAAGCTTATAAAAAATAAAATGTTAACATACCAATATAATAGAGCTAATACTTTAAAAATTGTATTTCAGAATGGTATAAAGAAATCCCCCGAAGGGGATCCTTATCGGTTGTGTAAAACTTTTAGAAATAATACTGAGATGGCTGCATTATATTATCCCCAAGGCAACTTACACTATTCTGAAAATGATATATATTCAATTATTAAGAATCATAATGCAACATTAAGATCACATGTGACCCCTGAAACACAGAATATACTTGATTATTTGGGACAAATTCAAATTCCTCCTATCCCTTCGCACATAAAAGAAAAATATATCAATATTACTACACAAAAAATAGGTTTAGCTATTAAGAACATGATGGCAGGGAAATCCCTAGGTTTTGATGGATTACCTATTGAATTTTATAAAATGTCTTCTGTAGAATTATCAGAATGCTTGGAGAAAGTGTTTAGATACTTTCTTCACTCTAATTCGATTCCTTCTCCCTTCTTAGAAGGACTATTGTTTTATATATACAAATCAGGAGATAGGAAGCTAATTACCAACTGGAGGCCTATAACTATTTTGAATACAGATTATAAAATATTAACAAGTGTTTTAAACAATAGACTAAAACAAATAGCTGAGACAACTATTTCCCCAGTCCAGTTTTGTAGTATACCCTCATGTAAAATACAATATGCACTCATGGTTGTCAGAGATGTTATAGAGCACCTGTCTCTTTCTGGGCTAAATGGAGTTATTATTACAGTGAATCAGGAAAAAGAATTTGATCGCGTCCCTCATCTATATTTATTTTTAGTATTACAATATAATGGAATTCCTGATTCACTATTAAGATACATTAAATTAGTCTATACATCTACAACAGTTTACCCTATTATACACAGAGCTGTAAATTTAGGATTACAAACGCATCTAGGAGTCAGACAAGGTTGCCCGCTAAGCCCGTTACTTTACGCATTTTCACTAGATCCCTTGTTCAGAATATTATCAGTCTCCCCTAAATGGAAAGGAATATTAGGTAACGGTATTCAGAAACCTGTTCACATATAAGCCTATGCAGATGATGCGTGCCTATTTTTCTCTGACATTACACAATTTCCTATTTTTTTTGAAAAAATGACAGAATTCATAACTGTTTCAAACTGTAAAATAAATTTACAGAAGAGTTGAGGACTCTATATTGGTGCCAGTTGTCCAGACCCTCAGATATTGGCAGGTCTTCATGTCTCCTCTGAACCCCTTAAAATATTGGGAATTATGTTTGGACCCTAGAATTTGGCTTTCCTGAATTGGGAATGCTCTTTATCTAACGTAGAAACCAAAGTAAACATGTGGAAATCATGGAGCATATATAAAAGAAAGAATACATATTATAAAGACATTTTTAATCCCACAATTACTTTATGTTGCAGTGTTATTTCCCCCACCTCCAAAACTGGAAGTAAAACTTAATAGTTTCTTCTTTCAAATGTTGTGGGGAAACAGATTGAACCCAGTTCATAGATGTTTTACATGCTTTCCTATTCGACAGGGAGGAATCGGTATGATTGATCCCATAATATTTTTTCACACCTTATTTTTAGCACAAACTGTTAAATGTGGCCTAGGCCCTAATGACACAATTCATAGTGCCTGGTGTAGATTAACTCTAGATAGATTTTTTCAAGCATGGGTGATAGTTCCCCCGAGATTAGAGACCTATTTACATGTACCGGACTATTTTAAATCTACAGTTACTAAACTGTACAAATGGAACTTGACAAAATCACAAATTCTGTCCCAATCAGGGCGTAGTCTTTATCGGACAGTATTAACTAACTGTTACCCTTGTGAGCCTAGTTTTAAACACTGTTCATTAGAACACAATAAGCATGTAATAGCCCAACTAACAAACCCTAGGATTCCCCCACAGATGTGGGAACATCTTTGGATATCAGTATATGGTAGAACGCAGGTTAGGGGAAATGCGAAACATAAAGCAAAACAAGAAAGGACTTATCCTTATCCAGATTGCATTAATATTAAGGAATTCTTTGAACACTATTTACTCACGTGTTCACATTCAGTAGGCTTATGGGCATTTGTAGCAGATAAGTGGAATTTGCCTTGCTTAACAAAAATGTCTTATGAATTCTGTGTCTTAGGTTAATATTCCTTGTTGAGATCCAAATATCACCAAGATACCCTTACCATTTTTTTATGTTGTCTGAAATTTTACCTGTTGTAGTTGGGTGTTATATCAAAAAAGAATGCCATATGAAACCATACAGAATTTGATAAGTCTAGCAAAGAGCCGTGTCTATGAAAAGGATTTAATCACATCAACACCTCAAAAGGTCCACAATTGGTGGAAAGCGTTGTTATTTTCTATAAAATACAAATGAAGTTCTTTGTAAGTATTAAGATAATCATACACTATACTAATAAAATATAAAAAGATAGCTGACTAATTTAAAGGGGTTGCAAGAAAAAAAATTATATATATATATATATATATTTTTTTTTTCTTTATTTGTTAAGAGTTTAAAGTTGTGTAAAATGAGGAAATGCTTGTACATATGTTGTTATTTACTTTATGATATTATTTCAATAAAACTACCCCTACTCTTTTCGATAAGTGCCATGGGATCTTTTTTTTTTTTACTTTATTTCTTTATCTCTCCTTTCTGCTCTCGGAGTCCACTCCTTCTGTCCACTCATTTCCCCCATTCCACCTCCGTAGGATCTGCCCCTAGAGTGCCTCCTCTCTCCTCCTGCACAGTGGGGTCTGTCCCTCTTGGTGGTCCGGATGGAACCGGAGCGACTTTCTTCCAGGGCTGCCGAGAGGTGTTTTCCATTTTCTCCTGGTTTTCCCCTACCCTCTGAGATGTCGAGTGCTAGGACGTACGTCCCGAGTGGTGGCATGCTGACGCACGCCAGACCTGTCATGCACCATCGACGTCCCCCCTCCCCGGCTCCGATGAATGGAGCCACCTCCATCCCTTCCTAATGTCGGTGCTTCCACCGGCTATGGAAGGGATGCAGAACGCACATGCTCTTGGTCTTCCCACCCTGAGGAGGAGAGCATCCATTGGGACACTCAATCCTCCCTTCCCCAGATCCTCGCCACCCAGTCCGCTCCTCAACCTGGGCCGCCAAGGAGTGAGGTGTGGCATCCAGCGCCTCAACCCTCAGCGTCACCGGGCGGGTGCCATGGGATCTTTAACATCCACCTGAACTACCACCAATCCAGACAGATGGGACCTCGGTTTAATGTCTTATCCGAAATTTAGGTGAAGCCAGCCAGCAAACAGCAGAGTGCCTTTTCAGGGCAGGAGCCTGTCAGCCTGTACAAAACAAAACTGTCCATCGATGTCTGTAGTAGCTACCCCTCCCAGCCCAATCCATGTTATTATAACGGCATGGGGGGTGCCCAATCCCCTGTGCCAGCTGCTACCCCCACCCTGCCCATTTTAGTTAGGCAGCGCTGGGGAGCCCACTCCCAGTGCTGCCAATTACAACAGTGACACTGGGGGTGCCCAATCCCCCAATATCACTTCCTATAACAAAGAAAACTGTCCCTCATCATTTTTTTATTTTATTTTGTAAACTTGTAAAAAGGAAAAATGTCCATCTATGTATGTTGCACCGTTGTTCCACCCCTCTACCCAACCCTCCCACTCAGCACCCACTACTCCACACACACCTCCAGACTTACTTACCCACTGGGGGTCTGATGCTGTACTCCTTTCTTGACTACAGACATGTCTTCTCTCTTCAAACACCCAATCACGAACTAAGGAAATCAGGTATGCGATTCAATGTATTTCAATGGGGTTTTGAACTTAGTAGCATAACTTGGCCATTTTGTAATATTTTGGCCTCAAATTTTCAACATACCTTTTTTAGGACCCCACCTCATGAACAATGGAAGTGACATTAGGTAGATCTGTCCTGAAATGTGATTTTGTGGTTACTGCACAAAATCAACTTTAGGGCAGGAGTTACAATTTTTTTACAGCATTATTCATGAGATGGGGTCATAAGAAGGCTATATTGAAAATCTGGCTTTAAAATATTAACAAACAACAATATTATGAACCTGTGTTGAAGTTTGTGAATGCAAGCTTGTAACTTTGGTCATTTTCAATATTTTGCCACCACATTTTCAAAATAGCCATTTCTTCACAGCACCTCATGAATGTGACAGCAATCATTTTTCAAATACTGGCCAAAATGTATTTTTGCATCCCGAAAGTTGATTTCGCAGTTGCTGTGCAAAATCACCTTTTGGGCAGGAGTTAACAATTTTCTGTATTATTGTTTAGGAGGTGGGGTCATAAGAAGGTAATGTTGAAAATCTGGGACATAAATGTTAAAAAAAACAATAAAGTTATGAGCCTATGTTGAAATTTATGAACGTAGGCTTGTAACTTTGGTTATTTTCAGTATTTTGACCCCAAACTTTAAACATTGCAATTTTGGCACATCAACTCATAGCCATGATGTGTCATTTTAAAAATCCTGCATGAGATGTGTTTTTGCACCTCTGGTGAGAAATGACATTTGGCCAATATACTATAATGGTACATGTCATACCTATAAGGTGAATTCTAAAACAAGTCTCTTCAAAAGTTGGGGTCAAAACATTAAAAAAAAAAATTGTTTTAACAAGCATCAAACATTCGGCATTGATGAATGAGCACGGATTGCCGCGGGTCGGTAGGGGAGGAGAAGGATAGATCACCGATGACTGCTTTCTTTCTCTGGGGGGGGGGTCACCTGCAAGCTCCCGCTGCGATACTGCCACCTGGGGGTGCTCGGGTGGAAGGTGCGGTAGTGGGAGGCAGCAGTATGGGGACAGGGCATACGTCGGCAGAGGGGCGGAAGCAGAAGGTATGCCTCAGCATGTCCCCTCGCTCATAGGCCCTCATTGCACGCCGATGCCTGGGGTTGAACAAGGAAACACCCCCTGTCTCTCCTAGGCAATGACTCCTCGCTACACATCCTCAGTTCGTCGGGGCAGACTTCGTTGTGCAGGTCCACTTCAGCACAGTTGTTGGGAGGTTAATGAGGGTACCCTCCTCACCCCACACTGGGGAGTCAAACCAGGCATCAAGGGTCAAGAAAGTGGCACCATGCACTCTAGGGGCAAACTCCAGTGATGAGGGTTGTGTATGGGGCAGTCCGAGAGAGTGGAGAGAAGGGTAAGTAAAGGCACAAAAATACAGAAAGTAAAAAAAAAAAAATTGTCATTGACAGATGCTTGTTATTTAAGCAACGATTCCACTGTAGCATAGTTTAACAAGATATTAATCGATCCCATGATCATAAACACAGACACCACAGCTGGAGGAATTTATGACTAGTGGGATAGTGTTACTACCAAGTACTATAAAACTTAAAAAAACAATGATAATCGACCCCTTCCCAAAAACATTTGTTGTCATTATTTATTAAGACTTTTTCTACTAGAACAGGAACAGCAGAACTGGAATTTGCCTGGTTAGACATTTAATGAAATGCTGAATTAATCAGTAGAGTTACAGTAGCCATTCAGAAAATGGGGATTTTTTAATACTTTTCTGTTTATCCACCTTACCCTGCCCTCGACCATCCTCTCCTTCGGACTGATCAGCCTTTCTCAGACCACTGTGGTGGAATCTGCCCCTAGAGTGCCAGGCTTCTCCATTTCTCCCCTTCTTCTGCACCGGAGGAGAGCCTGCACAACAGGGTCTGCCCGTGAGTTGGTGACTGAGAGGCAAGGGTCAGTCGTCATCTAGGACCAACAAGAGTTTATTTTTCCGTTTTTCTTGTGTTCCCTTTCCGCCCCCCTGAGGACGCCGGTTCGGGCAGACGACGTGCTGACGCATGATGTTGCAAAGTGCCTAATAGCATCCTCCCCTCCCCCCGACTCCATCCCGAGGAGCTGCCAGCACCGTGAAAGTCGGTGTTCCTGCTGACCCTCGCAGACGTCGGGTGCCATAGGTACCCCTTGGAATCCCATCCCAAAGGAGGAGAGCATCCGTCGGGACACTGAATCCTCCTTCTCCCAGCCGACCTCCGGAGACCCGAGCTCGTTCTCGAACCCGGGTCACCATTAGTGGTGGAGCTCGTTCCTGAACCCGGGTCACCAGCGTGGTATGAGGTGTGGCGTCCAGCGCCTCAACCCTCAGTGCCACTGGGCCGGCCCAGAAAATGGGGAGTTTTATATTACACTTTTTTGTTCACCCCCAACAATGTGTTTCTGGGCATGTGCCATGTAGTAACTTTGCCAGTGCATCCTTTTAATCCAGTGTAAGCTAAGCGTGCCTGGGCAGACCATTCAAAATGGTGCCCTATTTAAAGGTGCCTCCCCACTATAATTCTCATAACCTAAAGGCAACTACTTCTTTATAGCTGGTCCCATAGCTTGCCATTAAAATACCATAGGCCAGGGCCGGCCCGGTGGTGCTGAGGGTTGAGGCACTGGATGCCACACCTTGCTGCACGCCGGTGACCCTGGTTCAGGAACGGACTTGGGCCGCCGTGGGTTGGCCGGGGGAAAGAAGGATTGAGCGTCCAATGTCTTGCTCTTCTTCTCCGGGAAGGGATCGGGAGTTAGCCTCGCCGCTCTACTGCCACCACCTGGGGATCTCGGGGTGCTGGTGCAGTTGGGGACAACAAAGGGGGTTGACACTGGCAGAAGACAGGAGCAGACACACGTCTCAGTGTGCGTCAGGCTTGTTGATCCTCATGGCACACTGACGTCAAGGGAACCAGAAAGAGGAAAAATCCCCCAGATGATCCTGGCGACAATTCCCCACTCCATTTCCACGATGCAGAGGGGCAGACTCAGCTGTCGCACACTTCCTGATGTCCGAGGAAGAGTAGCAGGCCTTCCTTGCTGCCTTGACCAGGGGCTTGAAGTAAATTGAGGTAGCATGCACCTAGGGCAGACTCCTTGGCGAGTTGGAAAGTGGATGCCTTGGGGATCTTATAGATAGTTGAGTCTGGGGGCCGTAGGAGGCTAAACAAAGAGTTAAAAAAAAAATACCATAAGCCTACAACTTCTGTCTCTTTTTATCTTTCCTGGACTGGTACATGGCTGCTTCAGAGTCAGAATATTTCCTTCCCTAAAGGCACCGCACAGGCTGGTGGCCAGCATGAGTGAGACATGAAGCATGCCAGCGCCATCATGCCTTCTTGGCAAAATCCTCACTTTTCAGCTACAAGTTATGGACACTTTGTGTTTGCATCAGAACATGTGGTGAGAGAGAGAGAGAGAGTGAGAGAATGATTTAGAGAGAGAGAAAGGGGGGAGAGAAAGGGTGAGGGGGAGAGAGAGAGAGAGAGAGAGAGGTGATAAGGTGTTTTGCATAGACATAAAAATCAGGATGCCTAGCCTATGCCATTTCCATATAATGGCTCTGGTAATGCGAGTTTTGGCTCTCGCTTTCCTTGCCACTCCTTTGCCATTATCATAGGGTTCCTTTACATCTACGCTGATAGTATTAGCCAAGTGCAACTTATCCCAGGTCATGACACTATTTCTTATCTCTGCGTATCCTCTCATACGTGTTCAGCAAACTCAAGTTTAACAGTTCTGTGGTTATTTCGTACGCCATAAAACTGACTTTTGATCGAATCTGTGCTGTGGCATATTACACTCTCACCCATTAGTGGTGGGGCTGTTTCGTCTCTGACCCACAACTTGGCACAGAAGTGGCCTATAAATGGCAAGCTGCAGATGGCTGTTCCACAGCCTGCTGTCATTTGGGAAGTTGTTGCCTAGTGCACAGAGCTGCAGAAGGCCGTGAAATAGCTTTAGGGAGACTAAGGTTAAACTCATTACTGTTCTGACATGGGTAGAGAGGAGGGGGAGCAGTACAGGACCGTGAGAACAGCTTCAGGCTGCCCAAATCTTTCCATACCAGCACAGTAGATGTGGGATGCAGAAAGGACTGGAAATTTCTGGAGCTAGTCATGTTTCTCCAGCTGTGCCAAGAAACATTGACGATTGGCTTTGGTTCCAGCATGTGAAATTGAGGGAACAGCTGCCTGTTTCCAAAACACATGTTCAGCATCAATTTCAAGCAACACTTTAGAATATGACAATGGAGGGATAAGAACTTTTTTGTTAACATTAAGGGTATATGATGTTTTGACATCACACATGGCATGAAACATTATTGTTTATGACTCAGTGGGGCAGAATTATATACATTTCAACTCCCTATCATTTTATATGGTTTCTCGCAGCTTACTTTACTGGATGAAACATATGTATTCTAAGACATTCTAGCGTTGTGATGCAGTTTCTGCCCCCTAGTGGAAAACACATTAATCATACTTAAACTGATCTGTTTAGATCTCCTTTAGGCATCTTTTAAATGCAGCTGAAATTATCCCATACTTCCAGTGTTAATCATGCTTGCTAGGAAAGCATCAAAAAATTCAAGAGAAAAGGGAAACAGAATTAAAACAATGTTGCACAGCAAACAATGGCTCGAAGACAGTTGTGTTTAATGTTCCGAGCACAGGCCTGGAAACCAAATGACCAATGTTCAGATCTCGCCAGAACCATTTAATGTGCGCCTCTAAGCAAGTCACTAAAGACAGCAGTGCATGAAAACAGTGACAATTTTGACCTATACTTTTTATTCTGTCTTACACTGCGCCTTGTTTTCTGACTTATATGTTAACCTTCTTTCCAGTTTTGAGTCTGCTTTATAATATTTTCATATCATTTCAAAAATTAAATCAAAATGTATTCATAATGCGCTATTCCAGAACCAAAGTGCAAATACAATATAAAACCAAACATTCAGACAATAAAAACACTCAAGATATCAAAACATTCAACTATCAGGCAACAATAATAAAATAAAAAATTATCCCCAAAGGCCAGGCCAGAAAAGCATGTTTTTAATGCGGCCTTAAAAGTCTTGGTGGACAGGCACGCTCTAATTCAGCGAGGTAGAGAGTGCCACAGGGTTGGGGCCACAAACACAAAAGCCCTAGTATCACATGTGTGAAGACGGACCCTGGGAACCTCTAGAAATCCCTCATCGGAGGAGCGGAGAGGGCGGAGGGGGCAGTAGGGCCAAAGGAGGTCTTGCAAGTAACCCAGTCCCTGTCCGTAGTAGGGTTTTATAGGTCAGCAATGTGACCCTGAAGGTGATCCTCCATCGCTCCAGCAGCCAGTGCAGTTTGCATAGCACAGGAGTGATATGGCTAGTTCTTGACAGCCCTGTCAACAACCTGGCTGCAGCGTTCTGCCCCAGCTGAAGGTGACGGAGATCCACCCCCAGTAACCCTAGGTATAGAGCATTTCAGTAATCAAGACAAGAGAACACAAAGGTGTGAACCAGTATCGGAAGGTCCTCGGGTGGAACAAGGTGCTTTATCCGGGCAATGTTCCTCAGATGGCAAAAAGAGGACTTGACAACTGCTGACATCTGTGATTTTAGCGTCAGCTCGTTATCAAGCACAATGCCAGATTCCGCACCCATTCAGACGGTCTCAACTGGTTACCCCCAAGTACAAGGCCAGATGGTTGTCCAGGAGTCAACTTCTCTACCCGTTGACCTGGGTCTACCACCAACACCTTGGTCTTATCCGGATTTAGCTTCAACCAGTTAGCACTCATCCAGTCCTGAATCTCAGTGAGGCAGCTGTTAAAGACCGAGACCACGCTGTCCTGTTTGAGCACAAAGGACATGTAGAGCTGGGTATCATCTGCATAGCAGTAAAAACCAAGCCCATACCACCTTATAATGTCTCCCAACGGCAACATATACACTGTGAACAACATGGGGGACAGCACAGAACCCTGCAGCACCCCACAAGACAGGAAGAAGGGGGCCGAGGGAAAAATCCTGGACACCACCTTCTGAGTCCTGCCTGTGAGGAAAGAATGGAACCACCTGAGAACTGTCCCCAACAGTCCACAGAGTAGCCTCAGGCTTTCGAGCAGCACCCCATGATCCACAGTGTGAAATGCTGCAGAGAGATCAAGGAGGACCAAGATCGAATGACTCCTTCAATCCCTTGCTATTAGGAGATCATTTAATACTCAAACTAATGTTGTCTCGGTATTATGCCTCTTCCTGTAACTGGACTGGAGAGGACTGTAGACTTCTTGGGTGGTAAGAAAGTTCTCAAGCTGCAGCGTGACTACCTTCTCGATAACCTTAGCCAAAAAGGGCAGGTTAGAGACTGGTCTGTAGTTCACGAGACAGTCTGGGTCGCAGGAAGAGTTCTTTAAAAGGGGCGTCACCACAGCCTCCTTCAGGAGATCTGGAAACAGCCCCTTATCCAGCGAACACCAGACTATCTTGGCAAGGATCAGTCTTATGGCATCCATACACCCCACAAGGAGGCGAGTTGGACCAGAATCCAAACTACAATAAGTTGGTCTCAAGCCCCGAACAACCTTCATGATATCCACGATCTCTGGCTGGTCAAAGTCTGTCCAGGCAGACGGTGCATGTGCCCTTGCTTCGATTGCCGCCATACTCATTTGAATGAGTCAAGCAGATCTCAGACCTGATGGAGGCTACCTTATCTGCTAAGAATTGAGCGAACTCATCACATTTAGATTGTGAAAAAGCTCTCCGGCCCCGAAGGCAGGCTGGATTCCACAGCCTTTCCATGGTCCGAAAGAGCTGAGATGGTCGATTCCTTGCTGCAGCAATCTCCCTGGACAGGAATTCTGCCTTCTTATGGGAGATTTCTGATTGATAGTCCATGTAATGGACCATCAACCCAAGTCTGTCCTGCTCCAGGCAGGATCTCCGCCAACAAGGTTCCAACCTTTCGCCCAGCTCTCCTCAACTCCCTTAAAGTCCCATCAAACCAAGGGGACCAAGGGTGGAGAGGAAGAGAGTGAACTTGGACAGGAGCTATGGATTCCAGGGCCCCCAGTACCACACTATTATAATGCACCACTAGGTCCCCTGGATTTGAGCATTCCAATGGCCTACTCAATAGGTCTAGCACCACCATCAAACCCTCTGGGGTAACACCCCTCAAAGGGTGGTACTGAACCATCTCCAAAGGGGTGGGTCTCACAGGGGGAGCCGCGAAACTGAACCTTATAGAATGATGGTCCGACCATCCAACTGGTTCCACCACCAAGTTAGCAGCCTCCATCTCCAGGAGAAACACCAGGTCCAGGGAGTGAACCTGACTATGGGTTGCAGTGGTAACTACCTGTGTGAAGCCCAGCGAGATCATCAGTTGGAGGAAGTTTTGACCAAAATGCGAGAGTTCACCATCGACCCACATTTGAAATAATAAAAGGTGCGTATCACCTAGGGTGGGATCTAAAGTGGTGATTAAAGTTAGAAATTGGTTAGTAGATAGGAGGCACAGGGTGGTGGCTATTGGCACTCCCTTTTTGTTGCATCTGCTTATCTGGGGCGGCAATCTCCAGCTTTACCACCTTCCACTTACCCCAGTGACCATGCCACCACTTTAGGACACCCTTGCCACCATCAGTCTCCTAGGGCCAACCACCCGGTAGGGGTGGCAGGGTTGAGTCGCATCATGCCACTGCACTGAAGATCCAGTTTTGCAGCATGAAGGGGGCCCACCATGGCCAGGCACACAGGGTGGAGGAGCTAGGATCATGCAGCCAGCTCTGCCAGATTTTTCCCTGGAATTCCCCCCATAAACTGTGGACATGCAATGATGTCAACACAGAGTGCACGTACAGACAGACGCACACCACAGACATCTGCCGATGGCACGAGCACTGCGCCCTGCAGTCCTGGCTTGATGCCCAGCCTCCTCTGGGTGGCACTCAGAGCCAGACCACAATGAAACTCCCCCAAGGGTGGAGAGTGGTCTTGGGGATGCTCTACCAACCTCTCACTCAGCCATTCCTCAGACTTCTGGACTCGCTCCCAAAGCCTGGGCCGTCCACGCCATGGCGGTTTGCTACCACTGCACCCGCAGGCCAGCTAGGCACTCACTTTTAAGAATGGAAGAGTAGCCTGGTCTGGTGGTGCTGAGGGTTGAGGCGCTGGATGCCACGCCAGTGACCTGTGTTCAGAAACAAGCGCAGGCCGCCTGAGATTGGCAGGGGAGGAGAAGAAGAAGTTTTGCATCAAAAGCCCTAATAAAAGAGACTGAGGGATCTCAAATGTGCACCCTGGAAGAGAGGAGTGTGAGAGTGGACATGATAGAGACCTATAAGTATCTCATGGGGGTGAACAGGGTGCAGGAGGAGAGTCTCTTTCTGATGAGAAACAGCACCTGGACCAGAGGGCATGTGACAAAGCTTGGGGGGGGGGAGTTTAAGAGGGATGTGAGGACTCTCAATCAGTCAGGCTTCATCAGAGACAGAGGCATGCATGTCAACCTGAGAACACTGGTGCAGGTCCTGGCCAGAGGGCAGCAGGAGCAATCTGACTGTCCAGTGCTAGTCTCACTTGATGACGAGAAGGCCTGCCACTGGATTGAGTGGAATCACCTCTGTCATACGATGCTCGGCATGGGATTTGGACCAAAGTTCCTAAAGCTAGTACAGGCTATATACTTCCACCCCACTGGAACCACACAGACCAACAACTGGGTCTCGGAGCAAGTACTTCTGGGCAGGGGCACCAGAAAGGTTGCCCCCTGTCCCCTCTCCTTTTTGATATAGCCCTGGAGCCCTTGTCCCTGGCAATACAACACCACCCAGAAATCACAGGGGTGAGGTTTCTCTCCGTTACAGCTCCTGCTTCCATATATGCCGACGACCTACTTGCTAGCATCACATACCCCCGAAACCTCTCTCCCGCACTAGTGGATGTCATTGAGGCATTCATGTGGGGGCAGCAGGATACAAAATTAATATGTCAAAGTCCATAGTGATGCCCCGTGTAGCTGTGACCATGAAGTGCTGCAAAGAGGGGCTGGCTCGGAGGCGCTGAGGAGGGCCAGCCTGGTGGCACTGAGGGTTGAGATGCTGGATGCCACACCGCGCAGTATGCCAGTGACCCTGGTTCAGGAACAGACTTGGGTTGCCAGGGGTTGGCAGGGGAGGAAAGGGATTGAGTGTCCGGAGGACTACTCTCCCTTCCTGGGAAGGGATATGGGGTTGTGCCACTCCAGAACAGCTTCTGCTGGTGGCCGGGGGCAGCATGGAACTTGCGGCACAAGCAAATGCTGGGGAGCGGAGCGTCAGCAGGCGCCGATGCTCAGCACCATGGATGCCATTGCACATTCACGCCCTGCAGGGGAAAGCAAAGGAGAAAAAACCCTCTTTGGCACCATGGCAATGAACGGACTCCAGGGGTGGGCTCACATCCCATCACCAGCCCAGCGCACAAGGGGACTCCCACAGCTGGCCTGATGCCCGGGTAGGTCCCTCTAATCTCAGGAAAGCCACCATGGGTGGGCAGGCCCTCCTTGGGGGTTGATCCGGGGTGTTAAACCTACCTTGGTGTTCGGGGGGAGGAAGCTGATGACAGGGTTCAGGTAGGGAGTAGAGACCTATGCTGAATGAGCACCCAGGAAGGATGCCTGGGCCACAGGGTGTATACATAGAGTTCACAAAAAAAAAAAGTGCTGCAAACATCCCTCCTGTTCACATGGAAAGACACAAGGTTTAAGTACCTTGGAGTCCTGATGACTAAGGGTGCAGGGGTTATTTGAAGCAACCTCCCACCCACTACTGGTGGAGGTAAAAAAGGTCATTAATAAATAAATTGAAGACAGTTTCACTCACCTTTATAGGCAGAACAAAAGTACTTAAAATGACAATACTGCCAAAATTTCTCTAGTTCCTTAGGGTCATGCCAGTCAGTGTATCCAGCAAGTTATTTAAACACATACAGACTTGCTGCACATAATGGCTGTGGGCAAACTTTGAGAAGTACTAAGGGGTGGCACAGCTGGTGGGCCTGAGTGACTGGTACAGCACTGACTGTAGACATAAAGGCATTCTAATGAATAAAGAAATCAGAGGAAAGCAGAGCCTCACGGACCTGCTGGATGTGTCAATGGAGCGCAACTGTGGTGTGGCTCGGGGGAACCCAGTGATAAAAACATAGCATAGTGTACATCGACCAGCGGGAACTAGCTCTTTGCATACTAACCTCGCTCCCTTATGGGGTAACCCAATGTACCCCAAATTCCTGAATGATACTGACTGTAGAAGTTGGGCACAGAGAGGCATTACCCTGCTGGGCCATCTTTATGAGAATGGTAGACTGTGGACCTTTCCAGAGCTTGTGAGAAAATACGTTCTCCTGGACTCACACACCTTTAAATACATTCAAATCGTATCCCCTCCACTTAAGGAGATACAGGAGTGATATTCTATTCACTTTTAAGCTATTAAAATCACCAATATTAATGCGACAACGTGGGCTATCACTAGCCAACAAACGCACAGTAGGAAGACGGTAGACTCAGCAGCTTCTAGTCGATTGGGCTAACACTAACAAACATGATAATTTTTTCTGCATAAGAGCAGCAAAATAATGGAATTCATCACCTCAGGAGTTGATTAACTTAACTAACTTTGATACTTTCAGATCAAAGCTCAACATATGGTCAAATTCAACAAATTCCCGTAATGACCCACTGTTATGGGGACAATCATGATGGGCCTTGTGCTTTCTTTTGTCCTACGTAATCCAATAAATTAAGCTTCACATCGCTATAACCCTTGGTCTGACACAGGGGCTACAGGACCTGTCAGGTTTGGCCATAATCCTGAACAATGCCCGGGATCTGACTGAGCTAGTGCCAACCATTTACAAATTGTTATTAACTGGAATCCTGGGCAAATGGGTGAACACCCGGGAAAAGTGGCAGAACACATTAACCAGGAGGATTGGGAGGGCATACTACAGGACGGATGAAGCATTCCCATTCATAGTAAGTTCAAACTGATGCAATTTCTCATCTTCCAACAAGCATACTACCCCCCGAGAGGCTTTCCAGATTCTCCCCAACACACTCAGTCTAATGCCCCCGATGTAAGATTACACTGGATGATCTAACCCATATGCTGTTCAGCATGTCCCAAACTATGGCCCTGTTCACAATGCCTCGTGCCCTTGGAAACTGGGCGCGCAAGCATGATGCTACGTGAATGCTGTGGAGTGGGGTCCCGCGGACCCCCCACAGCATTTGCAAACAGGACGCATGATAGTTACTCATCCAGTCCCCTGGCCGGCTGGACAACAACACACTGGGGACAGGCGGGGAGGTGCCGGGGGCATGCCAGCCTTAAGCACCATTCACTGAGGTGCAGAGTGTTGTCCACAGGGGTGTGGAGGGGGGTGCAGGTTACGGCAGGGGGGACCCTGCCGTAACCCCTGGATGTGCCACGCACACATTGTCTGCTGCCCAGTCCAGGTGGAAAGCCCCCTTCCCCCGCCAACAGTACCCCTGCACCCATCCCCAGTGGCTGCCCAGTGCCCCTCACCCCAGCACACAACAGTGTCCTGTCCCTGTGAATGCAGACCACCCCTCCGACACACATAGGGGCACCGTCCCTCTGAATGCAGTTGCCTCCCCAACACACCTCTGCCCCATTCCCGCTATATAGCGGCATGCTGCCAGAATCACTTGGATGGCTGGCGGCTGAGGAGATGTGAAGAAGGTTGTGCCACTGGCCATCCCGAGCCGAGGCACCTACAGGCAGGTACAGGGTTGGGGGGTGTTGGTGCCGCGGGTGGGTGGGTCTACTGTCCACCAATGATTCAGAAGGGGCAGTGGGATCGGGATCAGGGGTGGGTTATTCGGGGCACAGCTGAATGTGTGTGCATGTGTGTGTGTGTGTGTGTGTAAGACGGTCATGTTGTACATGGGGCCAGGCAAGCATGTGTTGGAGGGGTGAGGGGCAGTGCATGGGGGGAACCATGTGTTGGGGGTGCCTCGCTGTAGCACAGTTGGAGTGCACTACGTGTTGGGAGGACTTGCCTACAGGGGATGGGCACAACGTGTGTTGGGGTGGGGGGTGCTTTACAGACATGGGGACCAGGATGGCATGTGTTGGGGCGGGGGTGTTGTACTGCATTCGGGGATGGGTCAGCTGCAGGATGGGTGCTGGTTTGCCCATGTGGCTGCGGTGCCACTGGGGCTCAGGAAGGGGACCTCAGGCCGACTGGGCATGGCAGCGTGGGTCCGGGTGCCTGTGGGTGCTATTCATGTACCCAGACCCGTGCAAATGATCCACTCAGTTGCCTAGGTCAGGCATCCCATTGTGTGTCTTCCTGGGTCCGCATCTCTGCCCCCGGTCACCCTCCGGAGTCCTGCATGCAGGGAGGCGGAGCCGCAGATAGGTGGTGGCTGTTTGTGAATACCAGCCTGTGCTCACCTGTGCAGGGGTGCAGAGCTACACAGGCCTTTGGCACGTACTTTCCACCCATTAATGAATAGCCCCCTGTAACCCTACTGGCAAAACATCAAAGGGATCCTAACAGCAATAGGGCAGACCCAAATTTAAGTGGAACCACAGATGATACTCCTAGGAGATCTTAACAAGATACAGGGAATCACAGAGGGCGTTAGGAAGTTCATTTGCATGGCCGTATTATGTGCCAAATCAGACATACTCACATTATGGAAAATGAAGCACCCAAGTGTCAGGTGTGGCTAAAACAGCTGGGTGAATGTGTGGCCTTGGAAACATTTATATATAGGGCCAGAGATAACCTGACAGTATACAATAAGAAATGGCTGGACTCTGAGGAGTTCATCAAGGCAGGGGTACGGCCCCAGGAGAGGGATTAGAGTTGAAAAGTAGGATGGTTGGCCAAGAGGGGATGGGCGACAGGGTGCCACATGTCCTATGCACCTTTCGGCACTGGTGGGTGGAGTTGGGGGCAGTGCCTACAGCTAGGGCGCCACCACCTAAGTGGAAGTCTGCATATGAAACTTGAATAACTTAGAGAGTGACCGAAATTAAAATGAAAGTAAATCAAATTGAATAACAAGGTTGAGGATTAGGTATACTAACTGTACTGTTTTTTCTGTTTCTCTTTCCTTTCCTATTTTGTGTTCTTAGGGAATGCATTAAAGGGGGTCCCCATTACATAACCTTTACACAGACTGTGACCAGTATTAAATGTATGTAGCAAACTTCACCACTGAATGAAGGAATCTTTTGTGTGCAATTGTATCTCTTTATCTTACTATACCTTGTCTTCAAACTTATATAGGAGGCAGACTAGCCAGGAACCATCTGGGCTCACTTGGTGGGCCAATCTGTCCGTTTCTGATGATGAATTCTATGTTCCTACATTCCAAGGTGCGGAATCTTGGTGTCATTCTGGACAGGGGTTTGACGATGGAAGCGCAGGTGTCTTCCCCTGTCCGTTCCTGTATTTTCTATCTTAGGAATGTTGCCAGGATAAAGCCCTTTGTGCCACCTCTGGATCTCCCCACTTTGATACATGCCTTGGTGACATCGAGGCTTGACTACTGTATTGCGCTCTACCTCGGGGTCATGGGAGGATCTCTGTAGACTGCAGCAGGTGCAGAACATGGCTGCCAGGTTACTTACAGGCAGCCTAAATATTGCCATATAACATCGCTACTGCCTGAACTGCACTGGCTGCCAGTCAGGTGGAAGATCCTCTTTAAGGTGGGTCTTCTCACCTGTAAGGCCCTACATGGCCAGGGCCCTGGTTACCTGACGGACCTTCTTACATCGGCTCTCTTGGTCTGTCCCCTCTGCTCCTCCTGTAGGGCCTCCTGGCGATTCTCAGGACGAGGCAAAAAATGGCTGGCGACAGGGCTTTCAGAATTGCTGGCCCCATCCTGTAGAATTCACTACCCCTTGGTGTTTGGGAGGCCCCATCATTGGAGGTATTCAAGGCCCACCTTATTGCCCTCTTGTTTGCTCAGGCTTTTTCCGACCTAGCTATTTAGTGAGATCATTATGCTATGGCCTAGATCTAAGTTCCTGGCCTCCCTGTTTTTTAGTTTATTTTTGAGATAAATGTATTTTTATTATTATTTAGGGATTTCAGTGTTAAAAATGATACTTATTTTTGAGTCTAGCTGTGTCCACTCATCTGTTTATTTTATTTTGTATGGCACCCAGAGCCTCCAGGATTGGGCGTCTTTTTTAAATAAAAATTGCCTTGCCTTGCCTATGTTTCTATTGCTTGGAGCAGGTTTTTATCAGTATTCTCAGCTGTTTTTGTACACCTGTTGTCCCATAAGGTCAGGGAGCAGTGTCTGCTGTAGGCTAGTTCATTATAGTCACATTAAAAGTGGTTTTAATGGATGCTCAAAAACAAGAGAGAATACTGAATACAGCCTGGTCTGAACTACATTAAAATCAGCATGCTTTTTATTGTTTCAGCTGTAAAATTAAAGTGGTAAAGCACTCAAAATGGGGAGAAAGGGTATCATACAAGTCTGGAGCTAAGGGGCAATCAAAAATAGAAAAAAGCATAGGTCAAAATTGTCACAGCTATCATGCACTGATACTTTAACCACTCATTGCTTCTGTACGCCCAGCTATAAAAATGGGTTAAAGTAGGACCCCACCAAAAACAGGATATCACATCTCAGCTGGGATATGCTGGGGAAATAAAATGTAAAAACAAACTTGGACAGCTGTAGTGAATTATTGTAGCAGTTCTAGAAATGTATGCTTTTGCGCTGAGGGTTTTGCATGTACATGTGAGCTCCATTCGTGAAACTGCACAAAATATTTGCCTAGTCCTCTGACCCCGATCAACAAATAACTAACTAAATAAATAAATAATAAAGCAGATGTGAACTCCTTTCCAGCTGAGGTGGAGCCAATGTTCTTCTCTGTGCAGACCACACAGTGCTCTACAGAACTGGCCTGGATCACAGTGTCATAAACTCTGAACTTAACAGGGACTTTAAAGCACTGAAAGTGTGGTTCACTTCAAATCATCTTGTCCTTAAAGAGCAGCTGACAGCAACCTACCTGCACAGCTTTGGTAGTTCACTGATGGCTCTCTGTGTACCCATTTTTTTTGGGTTTTCTGAAGTTCAAAAGCAAAATGCAGTATTTTAAAACATTTAAATTGGTTCCCTGTTTAACACGAGTTTATGTGGGTGCCGTCTGCAGTGCTCCCACTTGCATAGTGCCTTGATGTCATGTAGGTAAAGGCACTTGCGAGCGGAAGCACTGGCAGCAACCAAGATCTTGCTGCCTTTCTGATGGTTTGCATACACTCAACAAAAGCAACTTAATTTTATTAATACTAGGAAGTCCCCCTTTCACCAGTACATTATATTGATACCAGAACCACAGTCAAAAAGGCACAAAGACATCATGGTAACACTATTATGCTGCAGAACAAAAGTCAGTTTGTTTACCGCTTGGCTGGTCACTCATCTTTGCGATAGCAAAATAAAAAACTTATTTTTCAAGGCACTAGTGTATTTCTCTTGTATCCCTTGTGCTCCCGTTTACCATTGTTTCCCCTGTGCTCAATGTGTTAAGTGTTGTAAAAGTTCCAAATGTCTGCAAGTTGTCTCTTAGCACTAGGGATGAAATACTAGCACCTCCCACTCCCGGAGTTATGGGTGCTACTATTTCTTCAGCTTCCCCAGTTTTACACCTGAAGTTATAACTATAGGAGGCTGTATGATGCCAGTTTGACAAATATTTTGTTGACTGACGTTACAGCAATGTATTTATTGCGGTCAGGATAAATCCGTCCATGAACACTTTGTTTTCTTTGGGGGGCTTTGCCCCCCCGCAGCCTCCGTACTAAATGTGATCAACTCCAAGTTGGAGTTGATTTGGGGTGGGGGTGCAAGACCCCGAGAAAGCAGTGCCAGGGTCCCATGGTGACAGTACAGTGACGAGTTGTTGTACTGTCGTTCCTGGTAATGGTGTTGCTGTGCGATCAGCATACGATTATGGCTGAGTAACCAAGGGACACGTTAGCCCTCTCTGTATTGGGGTTCCTTCATCCTTCGTTCGACAATTCACCTCTGATACGACTGGGCTGGCACATTATATTACAATGAACTGTAGCCTCCCTGTGAAGCTCAATAAGCAGCAACAAGTTCTGTTTAATTATATACATTTAGCGACTATCATACAGCGCATATGTCACTATAGGAGCTGCATTAGCAAATTAATTATCTTAACATGAGGTTTTTGAATGAGAGATACAATCAGATTAGGAATGAACAACCAAAAAAAACACTCCAGCCCCAAACAGGAGCGTTACTTCACTTTGTAGTGGTCATGAGTTGCAAGCCGGCATCTGTTTATATGATCTATAGGCTAGGGGCACCTATGCAACTGCTTGTTTTCAAATTGCAGACATTTGGAAATTTTGAAACACCTACTGTAAAACCTTGAGCACATGGGAAATGAGGGTAAATGGAGCAAAGGGAAATGAGAGTAAAACAGTGTGCCATGAAAAGTAAGTATTTTTTTCTGCCGCAAAGATGAACAATCAGCCAGGCAGTAAACCAGTTGACTTTTGGTCTGCAGCATAATAGTGTTGCTGTTATGTCCAGTCACTGTGGTTCAGGTATCTATATATTGGTCAATGGGGTCTTCGTAATATTAATAACACCAAGTTGTTTTTGATGGGTATGAGGGTAGCACTGCTGCAAGCAGTAGCAGAGTGCAGACTGTTCCCAACTTGACGACACACGCACTGACATCTGCACCATGCTGCACTTTAACATTGTACTGCAGTGCGGTCACATTGCGGCTATATTTTAATTAAATATGAAGTATGAAAACTTGATTTGGACCAGGACTTCTTGTGAAACGGCTAATTGGGGAAGGGGATGCTGACACGGAGGTTGAACATGATTCACAGGTTAGTGTCAGCTGCTCTTTAATGAAAAGAAGAAGCAAGGCAATGCTATTTATGACAAGAAAATTTGGTTTAAACCTTAGGGAGCTCTTGCAGATCTTTGCTACAAAGGGTACCCATCTAGAGGTCGTGGACACTATTAAGTACCTCAGTGTTTGGCTGGACCAAGATCTATCCCTCAAATCACACACATAATGAGTAACACGCTCCTCACACTGAAGCTGGTTGTACTCTATAGGCTTACAGGCTTCTTCATGGCAGATGCTCAGTTGATAGTAGCGGTCAGTGTTTTGCTCCCTACACTCCTGTATGGGCCCCTATACACTTTTTTAATTTTTTACCTTTGTTTTACCAGGAGAGACACACTAAGCTGAAAGCTTGTTTACAGGTGCAACCTGGGAGCACAGGGAAGTTAAGTGACTTGCTCAGAGTTACACAGTATGCAAGTGGGGGCTGTGGGATTCAAACCCATGTCTCCAGGTTTGCAGCTCAGAGCCTTAAACCACTGTACTGTACTGCCTCTTTCCCCTGAAAGGCACTGAACTCAATAAACTGAAGCTGCTATACCACAGAATTAGTAGGTTTGCATGCAGTACCTGCAATAGACAGCACTACTGTGATGTCCCTGCCTCCTCAGTTGGTCCCCCTTGGAAGACAGACTTAACTATTCTACCCTGTGCCTGGCCTACAAGATCCTAAATGGTTACTTCCCCAGCCTTGGAGATGTCATCGTCTGTAACCCTCAAAGAAGGCACCTCCACTCATCTTCCCTTCTACTACTGGAGGTCCCCAGGACCCTAACCATAGTAGGTCAATGTACCTTCTCCCACAAAGCCTTCCAGCTCTGGAACGAGCTCCCTCTCCCCATACAGAGCAGCACATCACTCTTATCCTTCAAAAAGCGGTTCAGAAGATGTTCCCCCTCCCCACAATGACTGTGCTTGTTCCACTGACTCTCCTGTCGCCCCACATCCCCTAATGCTCACCCTAAACAGTTGACAAACTTTGTCTAATTCTTGTCTGCTGACCCGTACTATGTAAACAACTTATTTACACTGTTCCTGTAGTGTATGTGTATCTGTGGCCACCATTGTTATTACTGCTGTCATTCATTTGTACAGGATGCTCTCACTTGTTGTTACTGACTGCCTCGTTTTCTATGATGTCTGTTGTTGACCGTTGAATCTCGTTGCTGTGTTTTACTTTGTACTGTATGTAACTAATGCAGGCTGCTCCTGAAAAAGGGACCCATGTCTCAGTGAGCCTACCCGGTTAAAGAACAACTAAACAGGCTAATTAGAAGAAACGAAGAAAGCAAAATCCGAAAATGTAGAGCTGTAGACTAAGCCCTTACCTGTGATCTTCTGTACTTCGTTTTCTCCATAAACTCATTTTAGAAGCATTTCATCATGTTTGAAAAATGTAAACAAAGCACTGACTCTTTCAAAGGGCCTTCTCCTGGTGGCAGCCTAAGATGGCCGCGACGTGCTTACGTGATGATGTCATCAGAGCTACAGTGCTCTGGAGCAATCATAGGATCTGTATAAGGATCTATTAAATATATTACTTTTAACCCCCTCGGACTGCATATGTGGGTAAAATCCTTTAATGTGCGTGTGTGATACCATCTTAAGCAGTGCAGCAGTGGAGAATACAAGCAGTACTATCGTTCTCATGCATCAGCAATGAAATTCGCCATATAGCAGTAGGGCCAGTACAGAGAAATTGTACTAGCAGCTGTTTAATAAAAGAAAATATTGGCAGTTTTTTTTGTGGTCAACCAGTGACATTATTTTCTGAAATTGTGCATTTTTAAGAACTTACATTTTAAAATATGCAATTTCTGAAAAACATTGTGCTATTTCCTGAAATTGCACATTTTTAAGAACTCTCCATTATAAAAAAAAAATGTGCAATCTGGGAAAAAAATGCACCGTTTGGGAACAAATAAGAACATGAAATTACACTGGATTTTGATGCAATTTTGAGAAAACTGCGCAAATGCAGAATCAGCCATTTCACAGTACTTCACAAACATAACAACATTTTTGTCCAGCACTATTCCTCTTCTGTGCTTCTGTTGAACCTAACATCTCTACTTTTGGTACTAACCTCTCATGCAGAGATTTTTTTCTTCTTCCTATAACTACTTGAAAGATCTTTCTGTCAGTATTAAGTGTGATCTATTGAACAGTGCTCTCATGGTGGCTAATATACCTGCTTTAGTTTTGTTCCCCTTCATACCTTACGAGCGCCATGATCTAGCTGACAGTGATATCACCACTGACCAAGAACAGAGCACACCTTCTGCCAGATTGGTCACCATTGATGTAACCAGTGGTGAAAATGTGGGAAAACCCAGGGAAACTCAGTTGCAGGAGTGAAATTAAAAGTCAGACTCAGTTGTAGGAGCAAAAGGGGGAAGGATGACTCCTGTGTCAAATGAAATATAGAAACATAGAAGTTGTCGGCAGAGAAGAACCTCTTGGCCTACCTAGTCTGCCCTATATTTCCTACCTACTGTGCCACCGCAAACCCTGCTCGATCTCTGGTCTTCTCCCCCTCTTGCCTTACTTCTAAGGTCCCCTTGTGTCTATCCCATGGATGCTTGAATCCTGTTACCATTTTAGCACCCACCATCTCTGCTGGGAGGCTGTTTCAGGCATCCACCACCCTCTACGTGAAGAAGTATTTCCTCACATCTCCTCTGAGCCTCCCTCCTCCAGCTTGATAGGGTCACCCCTTGTCCTGGAGCATCTTTTTCTTTGGAAAATGCTACCGTCCTGTACCTTATTAATACCTGTAAGGTATTTGAATATTCCTGTCATATCCCCCCTTTCGCTCGCTTCCTCTAGAGAGTACATGTTTAGTTCCTTGAGTCTTTCCTCGTAGGGTTTTTAATGCAGGCGCTGCACCATTTTTGTTGCCCTCCTCTGTACTGCCTCCACCCTATGTCCTCCAGAGGTGGGGCCTCCAGACTGTACACAGTACTCAAGGTGGGGGTCTTACCAGTGATCTATACAGGGGTAATACTATCTCCCTCTTTCTGTTGGTGATGCCCTTCCTGTGCACCTGAGCATCCTGCTAGCCTTCCCCACTGCCTTATCACAGTGCTTGGCTACTGGGTTTACTAGGTTGGAGATGACAAAAGAAGGCAATTGTAGCTCATTGAGATTGTCAGTAAAGTAAATTATCAAGGCCTTTTCTAAACCATATAAACTGTTTTGGTTGACCAAGTCCAGTGGCAACCTATTCCAAACCTTTACTGATTGGACAGTAAAGAAGTTGTCTCTTTTTGTGGCGTTGGCCCAGGGAACTACCAACTGCTTATTATGAGATCTTAATGTAGCATTTCTGGTACTGAATTTCAATCTACACTAAGTCATTAATTCAGGTGACTGGTGTATTTTATATAAAAGTAATAAATCTCCCCTATGCAATCTGTCCTGTAATGTGAATAATCCAGAATCTCTCAATCTTTCGGGATATGGTTTTCTTGATAATCTGGATATCATTTTAGTCACACGCCTTAGCACTCTTTCAACCAACTCAATACCACCCGTTAAGTAAGGACTCCAAACCGGGGACCCATAATCAAAATAGGGCCTTACACAGGACCTATATAGTGGTATTAAACACAGTTTGTTCCTGGAAATGAAAGTATGCCGGATTCTTTTAATCATTCCATTGACTATTCTTGATATTCTTATACAATGATCTGAAGCAGTAAGTTTATTATTTAGTGTTATATACTGAGGTCTCGTTCCATCTCTTGTGTTTGAATTTGTCTGTTATTAAAAAAAATATTGATGTTTGGGATTATTCCTTCAAAAATGCATGGCCACACACTTGTCGATGTTAAAGGACATCCCACTGACAGTAGCCCATTTTTCTATTGTGTAGAGATCATTAGTGAGGGATTGGTATTTAATAATGGTATCAACCTCATCTCACAGTTTTTTGTCGTCTGCAAATTTGGAAAGAAAATTTGTTTTGTTTGTAATCATGTCGCTGATAAAAATGCCAGACAAAATAGGGCCCAGAAATGAGCCCTCAGGAAACTCGCTGCATACACTCCCCTCCGCTGAGAAAAATCCATTGATCTTCACACGCTGTACTCTGTTTGATAACCAACCTTCAACCCAAACTCGGGCAGAATCCCATGTACAGTAGCTTATTTACTGGGGTATAATGGGGGAAATGCCTTACTAAAATCTAATAATATGACATCAGTTGGGGTACCATTATCCAGGCCATAACTGACATGATTATAAAAGGACAGTAAGTTGGTGGTACATGAAAACCCCTTTTTAAAACCATGCTGGTTCTTATCTGTCGGCCCAAGAGTACGTATTTCAGATTCCAAGAAAAGTTTAATGAGTTTTTCCATAATCTCACAGTGTAAAGAAGTAAGACTAATAGGCCTATAGTTTTCCACACTACTCCTGCTACCCTTCTTGAATATAGATATAACTACAGCCATACGCCAACAGCAGGTACCACCCCCCGATCCAGAGATCTGTTGAAGATGACGGAAAGTGGATAAGCCAGATAAGGTGCAATTTCCTTAAGGAATCTTGGATGGATACCATCTGGACCTGGGCTAGTATTATTTTTTTTATTTCACCCAGTGCTAGTAGGACATCCTTTTCCGAAAAAAGATAGTTGTTGGACAGGGATCTTTTAGGGGTTCGTTAACGTCTCCCTTTTTGGAAAACACCAAACAAAAATGAGAATTAAAAAGGTCTGCTGCTTCGAAATTGTCCTCAATGGTTTTACCTTCATGTAGCAGTGGCCCAATGATTCAAGATGTATTTTTGTTGTTGTTGCTATAAGCGAATAAGAATTTATTATTTTTAGAGTGGGCAATTTTCCTCCTCTTTTTGGTCTCTTGGAGCGCGGACGTGCAATGACATCCAGGCACAACGTGCTGACGTCCGCCGCGCTCCCCCACACTTGCAACACTGCTAGTAGTACCTCCGGGTGTCCCCAGAGGTCGCTACAGCATGGTGAGTGTCCTCAACCCACCCCAGGACTAGGAGAGCAGTCTATGGATGCTCGATCCTAGTCCTGCCCTGCCGACCCCCAACGACCCAGGCTCATTCCTGAACCTGGGTCGCCAGCGTGGTGCGAGGTGTAGTGTCCAGCGCCTCAACCCTCAGCACCACCGAGCCGACTGTGCTAGTCATTTTAGAATACGATGCCCTCAATTTACAATTAACCATGTTATGGTCACTGTTGCCCAAGGGGCATAAGACCTCCACATCTGAAATATCTTGTTCTATGTTGGTTATAATTAAGTGCAGTGACGTAGGACGCATGATCACTGACATCTGGCATACCTCCCACAATGCAGTGCAAGCCCTGGCAGCTGCTTCCCCTGGCCTTTGCCAGAGTTCAGTCTCACACCGGATGCTTGTCTACCCTCCCCCCCAGAGCAGGAGAGCAGTAAGTGGGGTGCTTAATCCTCCTCCCCCAGCCAGCCTTCCAACTCCTCAGGTTCATTCCTGAACCCGGGGTCTCGGCGTTGCAAGTGGAGACACTACCGCTGTGCAGGTGGGCTGGCCCTAAAAGCTTTTCTAAAATAAAATGTTTTTACATTTAGAACTCTTGAGGCTAGGAACCTCTCCGATAAAGCTTTGCAGTAAATTCCACAAAATAGGGACCGAGGCTTATAACATACTATAACCCACTGATTTTATTCGAGAATAAGGAACATTCAGAAGTTCCAAATCTCCAAAACAAAATGGGGCAGGGAGCTGAAGAATGGGCATGAGGGTGTTGATGTAGGTGGGCCCCAATCTGTTAAGGCCTTGATCGTTAGTATTCAAACCTTTGAAATCAATGTGTCACTGAACCGTCAGCCAGTGTAGATTGCATAGCACAGGAGTAATATGACCTGAAGACCTAGCGAATGTCACAAGCCTGGCTGCTGTGTTCTGCATTAGCTGCAAGGGGCAGAACTGACTTGATGGAAGACGCTTGTAAAGTTCATTGCCATAATCAAGGTATGTGGTGACAGGTGCCTGAGTGACCGTTCTCAGATGTTTAGGAAACAGGACGCTGCACAACTGGGATATATTCTTTAGATGACATGAGCCACTCCTGACAACTCTGACACCTGTTCAGGTGACAGTTTGCTATCCAGAATAACTCCCAGGATTCTTATGATGTCCAGCACCATTAGTTGTACCCCTTCAATCGAGCGCAGCCTTGGGCCATCCATTTAAGCTGTAACCTGTCAATCCAAGCGGATTATTAAGAGCTTCAACTTGTCTGGGCTCTGCTTTAGCCAGCTTGTAGCCATCCATTATCTGACTTCAGATCAACATTGCTCAAATACAGTAACAGCAAAAAGAGGTATACCTATGTAGCATATGCAGAGCAGTGAAGCCTCTGTCCATACCTCCTAATGAAGTCCACAAATGGGGCAGAATATCAGTGACAATGTCAACCTCTGGGGTACTCCACAATCAGTGAACAAGGGCTATGAATACATTTTGCACCATAGCCATTCATTCCTGATTGGTAAGTAGACTAGAACCAAGAAAGTGCCATTCCAGATATTCACCTGATTCCATTTGGGTACTTGACAAATGCCCCATGACCCACTGTGCTGAAACCTAGAATCATAGAAATATTTCAGGCAGAAGACTGAGTCAGCACTGCTTTGAATGTTGAAGACAGGATAGCAGCAACCGTAGTGATAACAGTGAATTTTCACATTTAAGCAGTCTTTCTTCTGGTACATTTTACTTGTTCCAAGAACTGTCACATGAAGTCGTTCTTTTTTGAAGTTTTTAAATTAAATACTGATTATTAATTTTGTTTTACAGGGCTGTCATGGCTGTGGATCATGTGACTGCAGTGGAGTAAAAGGACAAAAGGTGAGGGTGCATTCATAATTCAGTAACATTACACAATGAATGAATATTTTTTTAGGAAAGCATATTAAATGCGTCATAGCCCTTTGATTTTGTCAGTAAACATTTTTATACCATTATCTTTTTATGTTTTTTTTTTGCCTAGCACTATTTTAGATATGAAATGAGAACACAATCCTCCCTCCCATTGCTTAAGCTGAATGTCATGCATTGTATGTCTAGCGCATTTACCTGGTTAACAAAAACTAATGAATGAATGAATGAATAAATATAGTCAAATAACAAAACTCATGCCCATGAAATTTGGATATACAGTCTGTGAAATTTAAGTACACAGTTTGGCTTCTTGAACAGTGTTGCTGATTTGTGGTTGAAACCTTTTCAAACATTTCAAAAAACTTGCCTTGTTTTGGGGGAATAAGGATTTTTCCAAACCGCGCTGCCCGTCCTGATCTGTATTCTATGGTGACGGAACTGGATGTTTGAAGTTTGAGAGGGTGTATGATTATTGTTATCACTACTGGAGAATAAGACACACAGTTTGTTTGTATCTGTATTATAAGGATCATTAATCCCATAGAATTTTCTCTGTGTGCTTCACTGTCGCGTTTTGCTTTATTATCCTTTGGAATCCTAGAGGCATTAGGAGGTGGACCCAAATCCAATCTGATCTGGGGTAATAAAGAGAGAACTGGGGAGAAGTTGAACAAGGGTGGCTTGACAGGTGGAATGACTGCACTAAACTGAAATGGAGGTCTTGCAGAGAATTGGTCCTGTGGTGAGGGACATGTACTGTAATCTGGTTCACATAAATATTCCTTATTGTCGCCACCTCCATGTGATCACTACAGTGTGTGAAACTGGGAACGGACCAAGGCAGATTCCACCAACCCTAATGGTGTGGAAGTCCTTCGTGTTCAGTGGAGTTTAATAATTATGCAGTAAGGTATGATCAGGGGTTAGATTAACAGTCTGTTAATCACCCCCCTAGCATGAGGCACAGCGCAGAGGTGTAAGAAGGAGGTAGTTACACAAACATATTAAATTAATACTTTCAGTCAGTGGAGGCTGCCGACCCGATTTCCTGAGAGCAGGAAAAGATCTAAGGTACCAATAACCATACATTACAGATCGGGGCCCAGTTCCCAAATGGCGACATAGGGCTTGCGTTAAGCCCTACATGAAGCCCTTTTTTGGTGCAGTTGCGCCAGTCACCTTTGCTGCAGCTGCACACAATTTTGGTAGGTTGGATGCAGTTATGACACTTCACCTGATTTATGACAGCTTGTTCCAACCCTTTGGCACAAGCTCTGTAAACTGGGTCCCTGGCATTGCCACAAGCTAGACCAGAAAAAGTTGGTCTACCTTGTGGTTACTGGAGCAAGGGATTGAAAATCCCGATTGCCAGCCAAGTGATTGCTGGAAGTCCTGTGTGCCATATCTTCAGCACACCCGTGGCTTGTGGCAATCTAAGCCATTTTGAAAGTCCGGCCCCGGGTATATACCAAAGGACTGTATGAAGTGAACATAAACGAGTACTGGGGATTAATGAAGGAAATGAGACAGGCTCTGGCAGTCCCCTTGGCAGATCTATTTGCTGAGCCACTGGCAACAGGTGTGGTGCCGGTGGACTGGAGAATGGTGATCGTTGTCCCCCTGCACAAGGGTGGGGAATAGGATTGGGAAGACACAGGAAATTATAGGCCAGCATTCTAAACCTCAATAGTGGGCTAGTTGCTGGAGTCATTTACAAAGGAACTGATAGTTGAATTCCTAGAGGAAAATAAGCTTGCAGAAATGAACCAACATGGGTTCACGATTGGCAGGTGGTGTCAAACAAACTTTATTTTATTCATTTACCTGTTAAAAGTCATTGAACACATATGCCCTTTTTCAAGAATAATCCTGGGTAACAATCATGCAAATAACTACATTTTACAATAGAAACGATTAAATACTGATTTAAAACACAGCAGTGCATGCCTGGTATGGTCATGTTTCATTTGTGGCTCTGAGTTGCCCACACCGCTGTGACAGTCACCAGGTCCAGATTTGCTTCTGTGACGAATGCAGGCAGTTTAGGCATTGTGTTTCACAGATAGCTTACCTTGGTGCATACCATTTTCCAGCATCTGGTCACATTCCTCTTTCATTCCCCTTAGTGTTTACCCTGTTTAAACGTGAATTGGGGAGTTCAAGGGTCCTCCTGGGTTCTGTTATTGTGTTCTTGATTGAGCTGCCTCTACTCAACCTAGTTTAAACATAGAACAGACACAAAAAACATGCAGCAATTCTGGTGGCATCAATAAAACAAATCAGGCATGAATTAGTGGCATAAATGCAAAGGAGCCGTGGTTACTGTCCCCAGCGCTTGGTCTGAATCATGATCCTTTCTCAAGGGGTTGTGGCCTTGGTGCTACCTATGCTCTTTTTGTTCCTTAGATATATAAAGTGACAGTGCAAATATATAAAAGAATTTTTAAATGTCAGTGAATAACACATGATACTGTTATACAAAAAATATGTAATAAAATGGAAAACAAAAAAATATGCACGTAGTAGTACAGGCACACTATTTTATGCAGTTACAAAGCTCCAGACTGATCTAAAATATTTATAGAAGGCAAACTATTATATCAATATTTATCTTAATGAAATACAAAAGAGGGAAGAAACAAAAACAGATACTTTCAAGAGTTTTTATGATGCAAATGTCTAGTTTAAAAGTTACATCTTTATGAAACATAATCTATATCATAATGGTTCTTATATTGGTGAAAAGCTCTAGTCCCACTACTGTCTAAAAAGACATTTTAGTCATAATGATAAATTATATTAATTTTGTTCATAATGATGAATTATATCAATTAAAAGGTTCTGGTCTAACTGCTATATTGATAGCACATATAAAGAATATAGATATCATTCTATTTTATATATCCAAAAGGCTTACAAATTTAAAGTTCAAAAAAGACTAATTCTAATTTCATCACGTGTTGGAATAATGTTGAAATCCAAATACTTAATTTGCACTTGGCTCATTTAGAGAAGGTTCTGGCACAATTAGGCTTTATGGCACTGAAGGGGGGCTGTCAGCACTCTCATATAGTTGTTCAAGTTCTGGTGTGTCACCAGAGAGACTCAGACCATCAGCCCCTTCTTCAGGCAAGTCACACAGTTCCACTAAACACAGGGAATCCGCAGCCTCAGACGTGATACTTTGCACTTCACTTTCAGGAAGCATTGGCTCCAAGGACGAAGCTGGGGGGTTAGGTAGTCCAGAAGGCCCAGCTTCATCCCCACGATTCTGCATATGATTTCCACGAAACAACTGACTCAGTTCATAGGAGGGATAATAGGCATTACTATAGTCACTTTCATCAGAGGTGGACTGACAGTCACTATCATTCTGGGCCTGCTGTGGGGTAAACCTTAAATCTGTAACTACTGGGGTAGGTTGACTTTGTCTCTTTTTTGCAGCAGCACGAGTCACCTGCCCAGGAAGCAATATCTGTTGGCTCAGCTTCAATAATAACTTTGCCGATAGGCAGCAGTAATTCGGTGCATGGTCCTGACACATTTGGAGTTATTCTCTGGGCATACCTTGTACACTGGTAGATCATCCAACTTTCCAACTACTACATGAGGAAGATGGTGCCACCTATCAGCAATTTTGTGCTTGCCATGTAGTCCCAAATTGTGTAACAACACAGTCTCCAGGCTGTAGCTCTTGAGACTTTACTTTCTTAACGTGCCTGTCTTTGTTGGCGAGATTTCTCTTGGCAGCCATAGTCTGGGCCAATTAATATGCATGGTTCAATTGAGCTTTCAGTTTCTGTACATACTGCAGGTAGTTTTCGGCTTGGACCCCATCTGGAGAGACCCAAAAAGCAGACGTCAACTGGCAGTCGGGCCTCCCTCCCGAACATGAGGCGGTGGGGGGGGGACCCAGTAGCATCATTTTTGGTGCAATTGTATGCATGTACTAAGATGCTAATCTGCTGGCTCCACTTATGCTTGTGTTTTGGATAGAGGGTGCCCAGCATGTCTAGAAAGGTGCAGTTAAAACGTTCTGGTTGAGGGTCCCCTGCGGGTGATAAGGGGTGGTTCTTGACTTCCCGCACTCCCCACAGAGACAGCATTTCTTTGATTAGCCTACTTTCAATGTCTCTGCCTTGGTCAGAGTGGATCTGCTGGGGGGCACCATAGTGGACGAAGAATTTTTCCACTAGTACCTTGGCCACAGTAGAGGCTTTTTGATCTTTAGTTGGAAAAGCTTGTGCATACCATGTGAAATGATCCGTAACCACTAACACATTGCCAGTATTCCATTGATCAGGTTCTAAACACAAAAAATCTATGCAGACCAGTTCCATGGGGGCACTGGTAGTGATATTGACAAGGGGGGGCCAGCCCTCTGAGGCAGGGCTTTTCTTTGAAGGCAATGACTACAGGTCTTTACATGGTGCTTAACATTGGCCTCCAATCTTGGGCCAGTAGAATCGCGATCATACCAGGTCAAGAGTCCTGTCTATACCGAGGTGCCCCGTGTGATTGTAGAGGGACCTCAGTACCAAGTGTTTAAAGACTGTAGGCAGGACCAATTGTTGCTTGTCTACTTGACCACTATGATCCGCTGTCTCTCTGTATAACAACTGATTGAGTAACTTCAACCTGGGGCCTTCTTTAAACAATAAGGCAGTTCACAAGTCAGGGGAATGCAACTTAGACACATCTTTCCCTGCACGCAGGGCATGAAGTGCGGGTTGAATCATAGGATCTTGGGATTGAGCCCGCTGAATACTGTCATTGTCAAGTTGAGGTAGTGCATTAATATCTAGAGCAGAGAAATGGCAATAGGCAGCCGGTATGCAGGTATCAGGAGGGCTCAAGCAATCTACTAGACAGTCCACTGTGTCCGTAGACATCTGTTCTTCTCTGTCAAACTTTTGGCACAATGCTCGGATGTCAGGTTCAGACAGCCTGACCCAATCACTCTTGGAAGCGGGCCTTCGTGACAGGACATCAGCATCAATATGGTTCAGGCCCGGTCTGTATTCAACAGCATAATCATACGTTGAAAGCCACCAGTGCCCAGTGGCATCTAACTTAGCTGAAGTCTGTACATAGGTCAATGGGTTATTGTTGGTCTTTACCAATATCTTTGCCCCATAGAGGTACTCATGAAACTGATCAATGATGGATCATTTTAGGGCAAGGAACTCCAGCTTGTGCACAGGATAGTTTCACTCCGACGGGGTCAAACTCCTGCTGGCAAAAGCTACAGGTCTCAAACCATCCTCTTGGTCTTGATACAGCACAGCCCCTAGACCCTGCAGACTAGCATCCATATGCAGCACATAGGGCTTGGTAGGGTCAGCATAGGCGAGGATGGGGGCATGGGTGAGCTGGTATATGACTTCGTGGAAGGCTGCTTCACATTCAGGTGTCCAGCGGGGCCCAAAAGGTTCACCTGTGCAGAAGTACACTTTCTCTGGTTCTTTGACAGCCCCTTTCTTGTATTTATGGTTGGTGGGGTAACCCTGGGTGGAATTCAGGAGCGGGTGAATCACCTTTGAATAGCCTTTTATGAACCTGCAGTAGTAGCCACAGAACCCCAGAAAACATTATAGTTCTTTCAAGTTTTGAGGCTGGGGCCAAGTAGTCAGTGACTTAACCTTACTGGGATCGGTCTCTATCCCTTCTGCAGATACTATGTGCCCCACATACTTCACGGAGGTTTGAAAAAACTGGCACTTGTCGATGGACAGCTTGAGGCTGAAGTCTTCCAATCGGTCCAGCACTTTAAACAGTCGGGTCTCATGCTCCTCTAATGTGCGTCCGAACACAATGACATCATTTAGGTACACCAGACGTTCCAACAAGTTCATATCTCCCACCGCATGTTCCATCAGTCACTGAAAGGTGGCCGGAGCACCCAGAATCCCCTGTGGCATTCTCAGGAATTCATAGAACCCCAAAGGACAGATGAAGGCTGTTTTCTCACGGTCCTCCGAAGCCATCGGAATCTGGTAATATTCGCTGCAAAGATCCAATACTGAGAACCATTTGCTCCCATTCAGGCAATCCAGGGCATCTTGTATACGGGGCATGGTGTACTGATCTGTGATGGTCCGCAGGTTCAGGGTTCGATAATCAACACACATCCTCATGGACCCATTCTTCTTACGCTCAACTACAATGGTAGAGGCATATGGGCTCCTTGATTCTTGTATCAGGCCAGCAGCGAGCATTTCCTGCAGGTGTCTCCTAACATCATCTGTGTCCACTGGGGCGAGGCGTCGGGATCTCTCTCGAAATGGCCGGTCATCATGCAGGCGTATGTGATGCTCTGCACCCTGGACACACCCCATGACCCATTCTTTTAACGGAAACACTTGGTCTGTCTGGGCGAGTTTCTTGCTAATTCTAGCCTTCCATTCAGCTGGCAATGGGAAGTCACCAAAGTCAAATAAGTCCAGGGTCACTCTCTCCTTCTCGCCGGTGCTCTTGTTACTGGGTAATACTGCAGTGTCTGCACAGTGTACTGTAGCTAGGGTGCACCCTCTGTTTACCTGGATCTCCCGATCTGACACATTCTGAATCTGGACCATCACTTGTCATACATAGGCGTGTGTACAGGCAGGCAAAATACTGGGCTTAACCAATAATCCTTCGGGCAACTCTCCATCGCCTGGTGCATCCAACATTAATATTTTGTTCTTTACATCTTTTCTAATGTGAACCTCTCCATGAATGGTGTGCTGAGCATTGGGAGCTAGTACCAGAGAATCAGGATCTTTCTTCCACACCATCCCCACCGGCTCATCTCCATCTACTTTGGTAGTCCGTTTTTTCAGATCATAGGCTGCCTTTATCAGGACTGGAATGTTCAGTGCCCACCCAGTCCATTTCCCTTGTTTCTCTTGACACAACTGCGCTAGTCTTCCAAACATGTGGGCGCTGGTTCCAACGAGCAAGGGAATCCCATCATACAATCCTGTAGGAGAGCACACCAGGGCTTGGATCTCTACTTGTTCATCTACACAGTTACATTTGCAGGGAAAGACAACCAGAGCTGGACATATCCTAGGTAGAGATAAGACTTGTCGCTCAGGCCCCACACATGCAAAGCTTTCAAAGATTGTAATGGCACATCAGATAAGTGTTTATCCTACCAGTCCTCGAATACAATGGTCATTTGTGACCCGCTATCGAGCACAGCCCGAGCATGGATACCATTGACAGTCACAGAAGTCTCCATTGAAGGGTCTACTATTCTGGACCAGTCTGGAGAGGCAGTAGCAGAGGGCTGGACAGATGATTTAGCCACAAAGAAATTTGAGTTAGGATTTCTCAATCCTGTACTGCGGTCATTTCCAGTGCTTCTCGGTCATGGTCTCGCTTTGCGAAGCTTCCCTTGAAGTCTGTATACAACTTTATCTAGGTCTTTTGGGGACCATCATTCTTTCTTCATGTGCCCATCCTTCCCACAATTATGGCAAAATATACTTTCTGGGGACTGGTGTGGCCGAGACATCACATTGGGAGCTGAGGTGGGGGTACTACCAACAGAAAACCTGAGTTCCACCTCCGTCTACAGTGTGGCAAGCATTTGGAGACATCTTGTCAATTCTCTCATTTCCATAGTCAAGACATAAATTTTTGAGCTGCTGTCAGCAGGAGATGCCTGGGTGTGCACCCCCACCCCCATAGCAGATGCAGTCGGATAAGGATTGGGGCCTGTACTCGCAGGAGCGGCCTTCATAAAGAGATTGTTTTTCGTTTCTCTGAACTCCCTCAGCAGTTCATCCCATGGCGGAGCATCCGTAGCAGCCCCTCTCTGGCTGGGCCCCTGGGGCTGACTTTCAGTTCTCGGATTCTGTCATGTGATTGCGGTGATTCCAGGCCATCAGCAACTGACCCCGTGCCTGGAGCAGGGGTTGCAGCAGCTACGACTGCGCAGGGCTCAGAAAAGCCTTCTTCCTCCTCAACTTCCTGTACCTCCTTCATCAACACATGGAAGGGTAAGGGACCAGATTTTCTTTGATGCAGTTGCAATTTGAGTAACACCCAACTGGAGTGCTGGGCAGAGCAGAGTATATGATCCAGTCTTACCCGGTCCACTTCACTAGAGGCCCAGCCTCCTTTCCGAAAAATGGTTTGTAGGATTCCCTCTAATTGATCCATGTAGGCAGATAACAATTCCCCCAGCTGTTATCTAACATCTTTAAGTTTCCATTTCAAGGCCTCAACACTAGTGGTGCCCCCAAACACATTTTCAAGGGTGACTGTGTACTCTTGGGCTTTGGAGTCAGGGTCAGAGGACCTCAGGGAGCGAAAAGTACGTAGTACGGGTCCCTGGAGGCTTTCCCCCAGGCGGGCCCTTTTTTTGGCCTCTGAGCATTGCCAGTCTTGTACCGCAAGAGTAGCAGAGTCTATCCAGGTCTCCAGGCTGACTTCCCCACTAGGAGTACGGCGGATGCCAGAGAATACCTTGAGCTTGCGGTAAGGGCCATGACTACATGCTGGATCAGAGGCAGGTACAGAAGTTGGTGAAAGAACAGGTGCTGGGGCGGGTGTGGATAGTGGGGAGGTGACACTCCCAGGTGGCAGGAATTATTTTTTTTTACTCCTCCACAGTTTTGCCCTCCTCCAGTAACAACTTGGCAAACTTCTCCTCAAAAGACTCAGATAACGGTGGGGGCTCATCCTCTAAGGGATGCTTGCTATCTTTAGTTATCACCCTCCAGGCGGCTGGGAACCCTTCTGGAGTGGTAGTCTGGGGCACCTTTGAACTGTCCAGGGGGTTGCTACACTCCACCAAGGCCATGAGAGTTTGGGCAATTAAATCAGCCTGTCGACCCACCACTACAGCTTTTTTCAAACATTCAGCTTTAGAAAGTGCCCCTTCAACAGTGTCCTTACCAATGCCCATAGGTATATCCAGCATTAGCAAAGCATTATGGGGGTCAATCTCTTGCCCCATACACCACCCCACCAACTGGTGCACAGCCACTTATATTGGGGTAGCCATTTATGTTTGACAATAATTCATAATTTCGGCCACTAGAAGACACAAAATCCCAGCGGTGAGCCTCCAAGATGTAACCCCTAGGTGGCGCTATCATAAGGGCTACTACCCCTGCTTGCTTGGCTAGTAGCAAGTTAAGGGGCCTGGGTACTGAAACAGGTGCCTCTACCCAGAGGTCAGGGTTGTTAGTGGTCAAGCTAACTTGGGCACAGCCCTCCGGGACACTGTTAACCCCCCTTCTTTCCCTTCTAGTGGTCTGAACAATATACAATAATCACTTTTACAATGGCCCTTATTCACCATGCAATTACCCACACTGTTTGCGCTTACCACCAGGGCTGGTTCCTCTAGCTCGACCCTGGGGACCACCTGTAAAACATGGTTATGTATTAAAAAAAAAAAATTATATATATTCCATATTGTATATTATAAGGGAGAGGGGCGTGTGGGGAGTGGTGCAATGCACTGGCTGTGGGGCAGCAGTTTTCCAGGAGACATTCTGAAAACTACGCTGCTGTCCTATTTGCAGGCAACTGTCAGCTCTGAGGGAGGAGATTGCCCACCTCCAGGCTGAACTGGCAAGGACTAAGGAGGCCTCCCCCACCCAAAGAGCACCACTGCCACAATCACTGCCTCAGAGATTGCCAAGTGTGAAGAGCAGATGGACCACAGTGGGTTCTGGGAGGGTGGTGGAACAGAGGCGAAGCCCTCTAGTTGTACCTCTACACAAATCATACGCCAGTCTGGCAGAGCAAGGTTCCTCTATGATGGCACCCTCAGTGGAGACCAAGAAGAATGCTGAGGACATCCACAAGGGAGACCCACAAAAGGGTGGCAAGGGACACCACAGGGGAAGGAAACAGCTTCTGATGGGGGACTCAGTTGTTAAGGGGTAGAACTGAGGAAGGGAGAGGAGAGGGAAGTAAGGTGCCTGCCTGGTGCCATAGCTTGGAGGGACAAGAAACAAATCCTCACAATTGCAGAAGCAGCATCACAGGAGAGGGAACTAGATATCATTGTCCACCTTGGGACAAATGACCAGCTAGGCATGGAATCAGTGCAGTGCAGGATGAATTTGTGGAGTTGGGGAGGGGCCTCAGACAGGTAGAAGCATGGTTACCTTCTCAGAGGTGCTACCAGTCCATGGCAGGGTGAGGCTAGGTGCACACCATGCAGTTTAATGAATGGTTTGCAAAACTGGTGCAAACACAGGACTTTAGCTTCATTGGGGACTGGGGTTACCCTGGAGATGAAGGTCTATACTGGCACGATGGTCTGCATCTGTCCTCAAAGGAACCAAGCTCCTAAGTGACAGGTTTAAATGCTTCCTTGGCAAGCTCTTGAACTAGCCAAGGGGAGGTGCTGATATGAGGCAGGACATTTCAAGCCTCCCCCCACAAAACATGGCAGGTAGTAAGGTAAACACTGAGGTACAGAGCTCAACAGAGGGCAGGACAGGGGTAAATGGAAAAATAGACAAGGGCAATAAGAGCACAGATGGGGGAAAAAAGGATAAAGCCAACATTAAATGGAGGGCAATGAGTACCAATGCCCGTAGTCTGGGAAACAAGCTTCCTGAGCTAGTAGCCCTGATGGAAGATGAAAAATTGGATATTGTGGCAGTCACAGAAACATGGTACACGGAGAACCATGACTGGGATGTCAACATACCGGGGTACACAGTCTACAGAAAGGACAGGGAGGGTAAAAGAGGAGGTGGAGTAGCTCTATACGTAAGGGAAGGGATCAGAGCTACAGAACTAAAAAGTAAAGGGGGAGGACAAGAGGCACTCTGGGTCACCTTGGAGACAGGGAATGGCATCATAATCCGCACAGGGGTTGTATACAGACCCCCGTCTCAAGGGGAAATGGACAAGAAAATGATGGAGGACATTCTCAAAATGGCTGAAAGGGAGATACTGTTGATGGGGACCTGAATATGCCAGATGTTAACTGGATGACACGTACTGCAGCCACATCCAAGAGCAGGGTCATTCTCGATGCCCTGCAGGGGGCAGGCCTTAGACTGCTAGTGTTGGAACCCACTCGGAAGGGAGCAATACTAGACCTGGTACTTTCAAATGGAGAGAGGATCTCAAATTTAGAAGTCAGTAGACATCTGGGAACAAGTGACAACTGCACAGTGTGCTTCACAATAAGCACAACCATGGAGACAAGCCATACAAAAACAAGGATACTGCACTTTAGAAGGGCCAGCTTTGGCAAAATGGGTGAATACCTGAGGAATGCACTAGCAAATGGCCAAAAAGGAGGGATGGAAGAACAATGGAGAAAAATCAAAACTGCTATCATAGAGGCAACAAGCCTTTGTGTGAAACAAATAAAGAAAACAAAGCGGAGTAAAAAACCACTATGGTTCTCAAAAGAGGTGGCAGGGAGGGTTAAGGAGAAAAAGGCTGCTTTCAAAAAGTATAAGGAATCACAGAAGAAGCACGACAGGGAACTGTATCAATTAAAGCAGAAAGAAATTGGGAAGGCAGTCAGAATAGCAGAGGCCCAAACCGAGGACAAAATAGCCAACTCAGTTAAGAAGGGGAATAAAACCTTCTATAGGTACATTAGGGAGCATAGAAAGGTTAAGGGAGGAATAGTGAAGATTAATAAAGGAGAGGGGAGGTGGGCAGAGGGAGACAGTGAAAAGGCAGAGATACTGAATGAATACTTTTGCTCAGTATTCACAAAAGAAGATGAGGAGGAGTTACCTAAACCAGACAATAGAAGCACTCTGGGTAGGGGTTGACACCAGTCCATTTACAGAAGAAAGAGTCCTGAAAGAACTCCTAAAACTCAAGGTGGACAAAGCAATGGGCCTGACGGATTCACCCAGAATCCTAAAAAGAACTAAGGGAGGACCTAGTGACACCACTGACCACACTTTTAACAAACCATGGGAGGATGGGGTGGTACGGAGGACTGGAGGAGGGCAGATGTGATTCCTCTTCACAAAAGTGGGAGCAAGGCAGAAGCAGGAAACTACAGACCTGTAAGTTTGACCTCAGTGGTAGGGAAAATGATGGAATCACTTCTGAAAGAAAGAATTGTTGAGTACCTAGAGGCCAGTGGGCACAGGGACCCAAAGCAGCATAGATTTACAGCAGGAAGGTCATGTCAGACCAAATCTAATTGATTTCTTTGACTGGGTGACCAAAGTAATAGACCAGGGAGGGGCTGTGGATATGGCCTACCTAGACTTTAGCAAGGCATTTGACACAGTCCCACACAAAAAACTAATAATCAAGTTAGCGAGCCTGGGAGTGGGTTCCAGGGTGGTAGCCTGGGTAGCAAACTGGCTGCACAACAGGACACAGAAGGTAATAGTGAATGGAACACATTCCGAAGAAAGGGGGGTTACTAGTGGAGTACCTCAGGGCTCAGTACTGGGTCCAGTCCTCTTTAACATCTTCATAGGTGACATTGCAGAGGGTCTGGAGGGAAAGGTATGCCTCTTTGCAGATGACACAAAGATCTGTAACAGAGTTGATACACAAGTGGGGGGTAGAAAGGATGAGAAGGGACTTGGCAAGGTTGGAGGAATGGTCAGACACATGGCAACTTAGATTCAATGCAAAGAAGTGCAAAGTAATGCACCTGGGAAACAAAAACCCAGGAGAAGAGTACACAATAGCAGGAGGTACTAACAACAACAAAAATGGAAAGGAACTTGGGGGTAGTCATATCAGATGACCTAAAGGTGGGTAAGCAATGAGAAGTCAGTAAGGAGAGCCAGGGGGGGATACTGGGATGCATAGGATGGGACATCACAAGTAGAAAAAGGGAAGTGGTTATCCCTCTGTACAGACAGTTGGTGAGACCCCATCTGGAATACTGTGTGCAGTTTTGGAGACCCCTTCTATGCAAGGACATAGACAGGATGGAAGCAGTCCAGAGGAGGGCAACTAAAATGGTGCAGGGTCTGCATCAGAAACCATATGAAGCGAGACTGAGAGAGCTTAATATGTATGCCCTTGATGAAAGGAGGGACAGGGGACATGATAGAAACTATTAAGTACCTCAAGGGAATCAACAAAGTCCAGGAGGGTAGCATCTTTCAGAAAAAGAGATGTGTAAGAACAAGGGGGCACAATTTAAAGATAGAGGGGATGGCTCAGGGGTAATGTGAGGAAATTTTTTTCACGGAGAGAGTGGTGGATGCATGGAACCGCCTTCCTGTGGAGGTTGTTGGGTCTAAAACAGTGGGGGAATTCAAACATGCATGGGACAGACATAAGGCAATTGTAGTGGGGGGGTTGCAGGAAGCAGGCTGATGGTTAAGTAGAATCTGCAGCTTATCCAATAGGAAGGGAAATGGGCAGACTGGGTGGGCCAAGTGATCCTTATCTGCCGTCAAAGTCTATGTTTCTGTGTTTCTATAGCAACAGTACAGTACTCTTGGCACAAACTGGAACCACAGTCAGGTTAAATGCAAAAAGAGTTGGCTCTAATTTATTCAGGGGACTTGAACAAGGGAGGGGCGTAATCAGGTTGATTGGCTTAAAGGCTATATCAATCAGACAGTTATGCATGCACTTTAGAGTCCCTACACAGTCACACACACTGGGTACCCAGGTCGGAAGACGGTGGGCTAGCCAGGACCATTGCCTGGGGTAGGCCGGTGTCGCAGATGCGACTTCCCATGCTTCAGTGAGAATTACTACTGCAACTCTTATCTGCTGTTTCACAAAAAGAAGAAAAAAGATCTGCAGTGCTTGCTGCTTCCTTTTTTTTTAAATTCAGTTTTTATTGTAGTATTCCATGTATGACACCTTATTACATCACACAATGTAGGTTGACAAAGAAATTAATCAGCAATTACAGTGTTATAATGCACTAAATTCCTCCTATGTTTTAAAATAAGGAATGTATCTCCTCAAGATACCTGTATTGTCCATTACAAAATAATACAACAGGAGGAACCAGTTACAATAAAGTAATACCTAACCAATGGCATAAGCAATCAACAATGTCAACTGATAATTATTCAAGAAAAAATTTTAAATCAATAAAGGTGCTTCTATACCATTAAAAGGGGAGAGTTAGTTAACATGAACCTATGTAGGTAATACAGACAGTATAAACAAAATCAACAGTATGTATGGTGTGTGCACTGTGCGCTAACCTGCCGGGCGGGAGTGGGGAGACCTAGTTCATGAGCCAAACATATTTGTATTATTTAAATCTATATAGTTACGTGCTTGATAAGAATCTATCATGAAGACAGGGCAATAATTCCCCCTGTGAACTTCTAGGTATAGAGAGCTAGGGATATACGTAGGGGTGGTAGGGTGCCACAGCTGAATATATAGCTATATTTCATTGATCCCCCTCTACATTGTTTCTTTGAGGTACCAAGGGCACCACATCTCTAAAAATTTAGAATAGTTTAGACAGTAGCAGTAATTCGCTCTATGGACTCCACTTCAGAAACCTTAAGCTTCCACGGAGACAAAGTTGGGGCCTGTGGGGGTAACCACTTTAATGTTATACATTTCAAAGCAGTTACTTGTAGAATCTGATAATGTTTGGCTTTAAACCCAGAACCCCCAAAGATATCCATAGGGTCGAGCACTAAAGGAGTGAAGGTGAAGGGTATAGGAATATTGAAAAGTGGTTGCATATCAGCGTGGACTTGTTGCCAAAAAGGGACAGGATTTAAACATTTTCTCTGCCCTTGTTCATGAGGTGGGGTCATAAGAAGACTATGTTGAAAATTTGTGGTCAAAATGTGTAAAAACAAAGTATGGAGTATATATTAAAATGTTTCTATGCTCACTTATAGCTTTGGTAATTTTCAATATTTTGACCCCAAATTTTCAACACAACAATATTTTCACTCCCCTTCATGAACGTGAAGCTGTCATTTTTCAAATCCTGGCCAAAACGTGTTTCCATACCTGTAGCATGGAATGACTTATCTCTGGGATTTGAAAATGTTCATACGCCGGGTTCATGAGGTGGGGTAATAAGAAGGGTATGCTGAAAATTTGGTATACAAATATGGTAAAATGCCCCGGTTATGAGTGAACATTGCAACATTTCAATGTCCACTCATAACTTCGCTAATTTTCAATATTTTGACTCCAAACTTTCATCCATTTTTCCACACCACCTCATAAACATGACAGGTGTCATTTTTTAAATCCTGGATGAGATGTTTTCAAACTTGTGTTGTGAAATGATGGGTTTCTGACGATATATTATACAGTAAATGCCACGTAATGTTTATAAGGGGGAGTCATAAAACAATTATCTTGAAACTTAGGGGGTCAAAAAAAAAACCAAAAACAATTATTAAGAAACTTTGTGTGTAGTGCCAGTCTTCACACCAGTGGGTATCCTTTGAGATCCTGTGCTGGTGAACTTAGTTCAAGGGTGAGCTCAGTGACCCAGCTACATGGGGTGAGGGTGGGGGATGGTGCTGTTATGCGACCCCCCCCCAGCCATGGAATGAAAGCTGCAGGGTTGTCCACACAGGCCCAGGTATCATATAGTGAAGACAACTCTTCCTTTGGCATATAGCCCTCCCTATGGGAGGCAGAGAGCTCTGTGCCTTAGCTGACAGGCTCTTTGTATTTGTCACCACATGGAAGTGCAGGGACCAGAGGGCCCTGTACTTCCGCAGCCCACCTAACAGCCCTGTGAATTCATCACGTCCATCATTTTATTGCACTTCCACAGGCAGACAGAGTTCATCTGCATCTGTTCATGCAGGTCCTGTAGAGACCTGCATGAATGAGGATAAGATTCCACTATTTTAAAAAGAAAGGAAAGTATTTGCAAAAAAAACTTTATTAATGCAGCAGTTGGGGTTCAAGTTAATGCCATAAAATGTGGTGTTATGGTTTCCAACCCTAACTCCCTATCCCTATTCCCCAAGCAGTGAAAAGAAAAAAACATTAGGGTTTTGGGTCTTTGGAGTCTTGACAAATCAGTGTTGGGGTCTTCCTTTGGATTTTCAGCCCTGTTACAGGGTCCAGAATGGGATCCTCCAAACTCTGGTTCATTGCAGGGTCCAGAATCTACAGAGACAGCCAAATGAGGACCCACTAGCCCAGCCTGTACTGAACCACACTCTGGTGGCTCACCTGGAGCTGCGGGTCTGAAAGTTGTATACCCCCTCAGGTGTGCCGTGCTCAACTGGGGCTCGGACCTCGCCGCCAAAGGAGAAGCTACAAGCCTGCCCTTGGAAGTGACTTACGGTCCTGCTCCTGCTAATCGGAAGACTGCGCTGCTTCTTTCCCCTGTCGTAACTACCACCTGGGATCCTCCGAACTCCGGTTCATTGCAGGGTCCAGAATCTACAGAGACAGCTGAATTAGGACCCACTGGCCCAGCCCATACTGAACTATGCTCTGGTGGCTCACCTGGCGCTGCGGGTCTGAAAACCATATACCCCCTCAGGTGTGCCGTGCCCAGCCGGAGCTCGGACCTCGCTGCCGGAGGAGAACCCACAAGCCTGTCCTGGGAAGTGACCTGCAGTCCTGCTCCTGCTAATCGGCAGACTGCACGGCTTCTTTCCCCTGCCGTAATTATCGCCTAGGATCCTCCGAACTCCGGTTCATTGCAGGGTCCAGAATCTACAGAGACAGCCGAATCAGGACTTGCTAGCCCAGCCTGTACTGAACCATGCTGTGGTGGGTTGCCTGGAGCTGCGGGTCGGAAAGCCGTATACCCCCTCAGGTACGTTGGTGTTTGGTGCCTTTGGACATTTTGAATTTTCAGCACTAACACTCTGATTTGAGGATCTCAGTCTCACTGACTTCTCTCCGGCTGGTCTTCATTTTACCTTGCTTCATTAGAGATGCTTATCAGCGCTGCTCCCCCTGAGACAATCTCTATTTTTTGTAAAGCAAGAAAGGCTGCCCCACTGTTTCTCTTCTTAACTCTCAATCCAGTTTAGGCCATATAGTGTTACATTTTCATGGTTTAAAGTGATTTACTTGACTTGCTCTGAATTTACAGTGATTACAGCCCTCTTTAGAATTAATTCTGTGTGAAAGGCTGAAGAGTTTTAAGTTTGACCTTTGACTGCACTCCTTAATATTCTAAGCTTACAGCCTCATGCTTTTTAGAATTATTTCCATTGTGAAAAACTGTAAAGTTTTTAAGTTTTCCAGACTGTGTACTGCACTGCCTGGTTTTCAAGCTTACAGCTGAATCCTTTTTAAAATTAATTCTGTGTGTAATGCTGTAGAATTTTAAGTTTGACAGACCTTTCTACTGCACTGCCTCATATTCTAAGCTTACAGCCCAATCCTTGCCTCTCGCTTTCCCACCTGTCTGCTCTCTCACTCACCTACATCTCCTCTGTTTCTGTTTCTCTGCCCACCCTATATTTTCTGTCCTGACACTAATCCCCCTGCAGCCATTCCTCTCTCTCTTTGCCAGCTCTTGTCCTGTACCCTACCTTTCCTTATCCTGACCTGCTATTATCCCTGCTGTTCACAATCTTGCCATTCCCATACCCATTCCCCCCTGCACTTGTCAGTATTTGACCACATTTGTATGTATCTATTTTTGTTGTACTTTCTAAATTGTATTTTCAGGACTACTACTGCAATACTCTTACTACTGTATGTTTTTCGTCATGCTATAACTGTAAAAACCTCTGTGATCCTACCGGGACCACCCTGTGTACTACCTGTAATGCTTAGCTTATTTTTTTTTGTAGACTCTTTTTATTCACTGCCACTTCGGGGAACACTCAGGCAGCTACCTTATCCCCAGCTCTACCTCCTAGCTGGAAACTCCTCCTACGTCCTGGCCCCAACCCGACCAATCCCATGGCTCTGAGCCCCTCTGAGGTAGGGCCGCCCTATCTGCCCAGGGCACTCTATCTACAATTTTTTTTGGCTGGGCTGGGCTTGGCCCAGGACAGGAGGAAGTCCGGCTTGATGGAGTTTGGCTGGTGCGAGGCAGTGCCGTCGCCCCCCAATAGCAGGGCATTTCCTTTTTCTCCCTGAAGCTCGGATGTGCAGTGACGTCCAGCATGGCAGATGCATGCTCCCGTGCACCCCGGAAAGACATCCGCTGCAGCTTCCATCCCCTGAATTCTATGGCCGTGCACTGTGATGTCTCCAGTCTCCACTAGTGGTCATCAGTGCATCGGCAGATGGATTCCCCCTCCCCAGGGAAGGAGAGCAGTCCATGGGATGCTCAATCTGCTGCCCTGCCGACCGTGCTGGTTCCCGAACCCGGGTCGCCGGCGTGGCACGAGGTGGGCGCCCAGCGCCTCAACCCTCAGCGCCACCGGGCCAGCTATGCTTAGCTTATTGTTAAATGTTTTTAGAAATACCCTGTATACTACCTGTGCTGCTTAGCCTATTGGTTTTTTTTTTTTGCATATTATTTTTATTAAATTTTCCACATAAAGACATTAAGGGCATTTACAATAAGAGACAATGAAAAAAATAATAATGTTACACATGTACACTTTGCATATAACTGTCCCCAGCCTTCCCAACACAATACTATCCAACTTTCCATAACATATTTGGGTATTCCACTATGTTTAGATTATACCATATAATACATCAATACAACAAGACAATCCCACTCCCCCCCCGACAGAAAAAAAAGAAAAGGGCATAACAAAATCATGACAGCAATTTATAAACTGTGCAAGTTACGTTCTGTTAATTGTCCTATATTTTATGTCCACATATTTTCCCATTCCCAAACTGATTCACAATCTCCCTGGAGTTACATATGTACTGGCTCCCACCCTTTCCCATTTACTGGGTGTCTCCTCATTATCCCTGTAGCCCTTTCTGCAATACATCTGTCGCAGCTGGGGACAGTGAAGAAAAGAATGGTTCCCAGGTTACACAAAAACGCTCATCTTGATTTTTAGATACATAATATAGCCTCTCCAGGCTCGGGTTGCCGGAGGGCCAGACGGGGAGGGGGGGGGAGGATATACCGACGTGACAGTTCGACAGCGAGGTGCCCCAACAGTGACTACAGCGCCATGCCGCTGTAGGGGACTCTCTGGAACCGGGCACTGTCTGTCGGGGTCCTGCACCCCCAGAAACAACTCCGACTTGGAGTTGGTAACCCTTGGTAGAGAGTCACGGGATCTCGTCCCCCCTCATGGGGGTTGGAAGCGAAGCCCCCTGAAGAAAACTACTTGTGTGCTGAGAAACCAGCAGTCGACTGTTAATTGCAGTCGACCTAACAGTTTATGCTGTCGGGACGTTCAGCGGAAATTTGTCGAACACCCGTCGTGGATCCTGGGGGAGCAGGCTGGAGTGTCCAACAACAGCTCGCCTGTTCTGGGGGATGGGTTGGGAAGCAGCTCGGTGTCTGCTGACCCCTAGTGGAGACTGGGGCTTAGCAGCACGTAGAGCGCCTTAGTGTCCGATTGGCCCAGGGCGAAGGTCTGGGGCTCAATGAACACTGTAGGATGTTTCCTTGGCGATCCTGAAGGGTCGGATCGGTAGGTTGAGGGGAGGATGAAAAAAAACAAAACACCCCTACTCCTTGCTGGATGTCTTTTCGCTGGCATGGGTATATTGCCGATTTGCTTTTCGGCGATACACACTCGCCATAATAGCGATCACTGTTTTGCGATCACTGTTATGACATGGAACCATCTGGGAATTATGGTCAACCTGTCCAAATAAGTGCTGACCCTCAAACAGCATCTCTAGTATATAGGGGCTATACTGGACGTGGTCCAGGGCTTTGCCTTTCTACCCTAAACAGGGCGGAGTACCTCACAGTGCAAGCCCAGGAGCTCTTCAGCAGCTGTTATGTCACTGCCAGGGCATACCTCCGAATGCTGGGTCTGATGGCAGCGGTCATTGCCACAGTCCCTCTGGTGCAGCTGCATATGCGCATCCCTCAGTGGACTCTTGAGGGTGCAGTGGGATCATTGAACCGATGACCTGGAGCATAGGGTCAAGAAGGTCCTCCTGTGGTGGATGGAACCCAGCAATTTAGAAAATGGGGTTTCTTTTCTCATTCCCTGCCCTCGTGAAATCCTCACCATGGATGCCTTGGGGACAGGGTGGGGTGCACACATGGACCCCCTACTTGAATCAGGGGACATAGACTTCATTTGATGCATCGCTCCAGATAAGTGTCCTCAAGATGAGGGTGGTCATTTATGGCCTGCAGGCTTTTCAGTCCCTCCTATCCCTGGGTCCTCTGCTGGAGCAGACAGACAGTGTCAGTGTGGTGAACTACATCAGCAAGCAAGGAGGATGCACTCTTACCCCCTGTGCTGTGAGGCAGTGGGGGTTTGGTACTGGGCTATGGAGCACGGGCTAGAACTATCAGCCATCCATGCTCCAGGTGCCTAAAACATCCTGGCAGACAGGCTAAGCAGGTTACAGTCCAGAATGCACGAATGGGAACGTCTGCCCTTGGTGGTAAAAAAACTGATTGTCAGGTTGGGCCGCCCATAGTTGGACCTTTTTGTGTCTCTACACAATGCAGAACTGCCGCTTTTCTACTTGCTCGATCCAGGGCCTGGAGTTTTCTGGCATGATGCATAGTCTCTCTCTCATGGAAAGGGAGGTTTCTTTACATCTTCCCTCACTTCCCCCTGATTCAGAGAGTGCTTTTGGTCACATCAGATTTGGTTTCCACCATTGCAGCAATTGGCGGTGGTGCCTCCAGTTCCCCTTCCTTTGTGTATGGACCTGCTGTCACAGGACCAGGGAACCCTTGTCCACCTGAACCTTCTGTCCCTTCACCTGCATAGCTGGCTTCTGAAGATGTTGCCATGGCCAGGTTTGGTGTCTCCCCTAGGGTGGTTGATGTCCTTGTGGCTGCCAGAAAGCCTTCCACCAGGGTAACTTATTCCATCAAGTGGAAGCGACTTGCCTTCTGGGCAGCTTCCCACCACTTGGACCCTTTCACCTGTCTACTGAACCAGATTCTTGAGTATCTGCTGTCCTTGTCTGATGCGGGACTGCAATACTCATCACTAAAGGTGCTCTTGTCTGCCATTTCGGCTTTCCATGTACCCACTGAGGGTCATACGGTGGCCCAGTTGGATGTGGCCCATACATTGCTGAGAGGCATCCTATAGTTGAAACCTCCCATTCGTAACCCTGTACCGGCATGGGACTTAAACTTTGTTCTAGAAAAACTTACCTTGGCTGCTGTTTAGCCTGCCAGGAGTTGCGAGCTATGCTTCCTGTCATGGAAAGCGTTATTTTTAATTGCTATTACTTCTGTTCAGAGAATTTCTGAGCTACAAGCACTCATGTGTGAACAACTTTATTTGATTTTCCACAAAGACAGGGTGTCTTTGCTCACTAACCCTAAATTCTTGCTGAAGGTGGTGTCTAAGTTTGCCCTTAATTAAGTCATCCACCTGCCGGTCTACTACCCAGAGCAATACCAGTCCAGGGGAAGCATTGCTCCATACTTTGGATGTACAGAATCCTCAGATGTTATGTTCACCACATGAGGGACTGCAAGAAGTCTTCACAATTGTTACTTTCATTTGCCCCTGGGAAAGAGGGCATACCAGTTTCAGAACTGTGTCTGTACAAATGGTTAGCCAAGTGTATAATTTTCTGTTACAGGAAATATGGTAAGGAACTTCTGGGGCCGTCAAGGGCCACTCTACCAGTGGCATGGACACCTCTGTTGCCTGTTTGGGGGGGGATTCCACAGCTGAGATCTGTGCTGTGGCCACTTGGTGCACTATCCACACCTTCACAAGGCACTACAGTCTGGACATTACCCCCAGAAGGTGGGATAATTTCAGTCTTGCTGTCCTACAAGGCCTCATTTCTTAGGTCCCTGGTTCTTCCATCTTCCCTACCTGGTCTCTTCTGCAGTACTGCTTGGGACTTGTTCCTAAAGTATGACCTGCTGCAAGAAACATCCTTGAAGAAGATAAAAATGACGTAAGAACTTACCGTAACAGTAGATCTTTGAGAGAATCTCTTGCAGCAGGTCATGCCGTCCCTCCCACCTTCCCCCTTTCGTTCGCAGTCTCCCATCCTGTTCTCCTCTCTCCAGGATGGTCTACCTTCTGTCTTCCATACTCCCTTTGCCGGGTCTCTCAGGCTCTCCCTCAGTTCCCTCGGGAGCGTACACTTGCTGGATGGTCTCTGGCAGGGAACTGAGTAAGGCATGGGGCTACCCATGACTGTATAGGGGAACGTCGATGTAGTGACATTGTTATGGGCAGCCCCAGAGAGACTGCTAGAGAAAAAGCTTCTGTGTGGTCCTGGTACCTGACAGCGAAGGTTCCTAAAGTGTGACCTGCTGCAAGAGATTCAGTCGAAGATCTACTGTTGCAGTAATTTCTTACGTAGCTTTTCTTTTTGTGGCATTAACTTGAGCTCCAGCTGGGTCGTTAATGTTTTTTGCAAAGATTATAGATATATCTCGATGTGCATTTTTGAACAGTCACGTACTTTTTCTCAAGTCCTCCTGGTTGAGCATGCTATGGACAATATGACAGATAGTCTTCATTATTTTGACGATATTGTACTGTATATAAAGTAACCTATAATCTGCCAATATATTTCTCATCTCCAATGGATGAGATCTTATAAGAATGTTCATTTACTGCTGATTTTTGAAGGAGACTGCTTTTATTATTTTGTATATTAAATTAATTTACGTTTTTTTGTTCCTTCATTGTTCTAATATACCATATGTGTTTGTTTTTTTTCGTATAGTTTTAATTGTAATAGCCATGATGGATGATCAAATAAACTGGAACTGATATGTTATAGCAAGTGTTTGCAAACACAGTGAATGTGGAAATGCTACTTAATTTGCACGTTTCAAAATTATTATACAGCACGTGTAATTATAATGCATTAATTCAGATGCTGTAGCTGTAACATCCAGTGAAGTTATCACTTGATATTGTGTTAAAAATTAAGTAACCATTTAAGTGGTTTGTTACAGATAAACCGCATTCATTAACAGTTAATACTATAAACATGCTATGGCATACCTCTTAGTAGTTGCATGTTTCCTTTCCTTTCAACAAAGTGTGGGAAGAAAGATTAGCAGAGTATGGTTTTCTTTTTACTTTCCTCTTGTCACTTTGCCAAGGAATTGTCTTAAAAAATATACAACTAAACAAGAACAGGGACCACCGAGAATGTGTCTGCTGCAGCTAGATATTTTATAGTACTTCTAAATGGACACAGAAATCTAGGGGAAGTGAACCACGTACTGTATTGTCATAAACGTTCTTTATAGTGGAATCTTCTTTATCTGTCTGTGACTCTTGTGTATCCATATTTAGAATTCCTTTCAATCTACAGAAGAGGAAGAAAGCCTGAGGTTGCTTAAGTAAATGAACTTTCAGTGCCAAATCCCTACATTCTGACTCACAGCATTGCTGTGGGTTTAAAATTGGCCTGACACTTTTAGTTCACGTTCAAGAAAATGTATGGTACTCCTGTTGAAGGGGGTTTTATAGTGTCCACCTCCATAGCAAGAGGTCTTATGAAGCCTAGTTGTGAAATGCCATGTTGTTGGTGCACTATTCATGCTGCAGTATCGACAGTCCGGAATGGAGCATGGAAGAACTTTCATTCCTGCTTCTTGGTTCACAGGTTCTACTATTCCTTCAAGACACAATTATTCCAGACTACTGCACCTGTAGCCAACATCATGGAATTTAAATCACCATCTTGTCTGCTTCATTATATTCCCATGCAGAATTAATTCCTCTTTCTAACAGAAAATGTGATGTAATTTCAAGCATTGTTCAAGAATTAAAACGTGGTGGAGTACTGTAGATCCAGTACATGAGCTACAGTGCCACTTGTCAGGATGTAGCACTGTAAAATTAGATGTCACAATTTCCTGTATGCCAAACTGGAGTAATCTCCATTGGACTGCATTGGTTCCTGCAGTATCCTGCAAGAGATCACTGGCTGCAACTGTGATACTGCACTTCATCCTGGGGGGGCACCACAATTCTGCTTGGATAATGGCAGAAGTAAATTTAAATGCCCAAGCCCCCTGGGTAAGCACGTGGGGAGGTACAATTGAGGACAGCACTTTGAGAAGAATGGCAGCAGCCAATTGGGTGTTACTACAGGAAGATGTCATCATTCATTCACCTACCTGGACTGAAGAAGAGCACACACTGCTCCACCGTGAGACCACATGTCACGGAGGATCCATCCCTCACCCTCACACAACAGTACTGTGCTAATTTTTGTGGGTGCTGTGGGGGCAGGAGAAAAGTGGGGGCTAGTGGGTGTGTCAGGTGGAGGGTGCTTATTTGAACACGGGCAACTTGTGTATGGCTTATGCAAGGGTGGGAGGAGGAAGACTCCTAATTTAGCATGGGTGAGGGTGTTTCTTTTTTATTAAAAGGAGCTGGCATGCAGACTTGAGTTGGACGCTATATAACGATTTTATTTTACACTATCAGGTAGACATGCACTTCAGGGGCTTGGGGTGGAGGGAGGTTGGGATCTCATGGATGGTTTTGGCAGGGGTTTTTATGATTTGCAAAGAGGTGGGATTTGCAAAGCAAGTGATGGGAGTCACATGAATGCAAAATCAGATTGGATTTCTGACTCTGACTTGGTATCCTAGTTTTCAGGATTTCAGAATTTCAGAAGCTTTATCTGAAAATCCTAAATTTTGTTGAAATCTGAGATATCAGTTTAACAAAATGAATATCTGAGCACCCCTAATTTTTAAGCCCTTCAGGAAGTGTACATGCTAAATTTCTTAGAGTACACACATTTGGGTAACTAATTTCTATTATTCAGAAGCATAGGTTATAGACCAAAGCAATTGTTATTCAGGACTGTAGGTAGGATTTTTTGCTCAGGAGTCCTGGACTTTCTGGGGAAAAAAATGGGGGTCCTGAGCTAAAATTTGGGAGTCCCCATGAAATTTTTGGTGGTCCCCGTTGAACTGAATGTAACAAGTCTGAATAAGTGTATTTCCAGTGTGTCTTTTTTATCCCTATCTTTTTTTATACTGTTCAGACAATTCCTGAGTCAGGAACGCAGATATGACAATATTGTTTTGGTTACAATTTTGTTTTGCATAACAGGGTTGCATATTTAAAGTCACTGTCATTTTCAATGTGCCGTAAGACACTTGCATGGATACCATAGCAGTAGCAATCAGCATCACAATTACAAAATGCCAAATAGAATTTAAACCTATACCTGTTGTGGTGGTTTATCACAGTACAATAAAAAAAATTGTACTTACAGTTTTGCAGTGATTTCTGCCTGTTCTAACAGGGAAATTCTGTCTTGCTGCTCGTGGCCCTCAAGCAGATGTATGCTAACCCGACTACAAAAAAAGTCAGCCATTAGTGAAGTAAAGCATAAATGTTCACTAAACATTTTTTCCATGGGGCTGCTAAACACACAGTCAGTGCTGACACTAGTCATGTTTCCCAGTCATGTCTCCCGTCTTCTCTCCTGCATATGTCTTGCATAATATTTATTTTATTTTTTTATTTTATTAATTGCTAGGATTACAAATACCTTTGAACCAAGGGTTCTTTTACAAAATATTACTGACTAAAAAACAGTCCCCCCAACCCACCCGCTCTGTCATGAGTAAGACAGTAGCATCTATCTCTCCTGCCCAATACTTCTCTCTTCACTCCTGCACGTCTTGCATAAAAGATTTACTGACTACAAGAGCTCCCCACATCCAGTCTGTCAGGTTAAGACAGTGGCACAGTCTATATGGTGGTTGTGTGGACTTGCTTTTCATATTTCTTTTTACATGGCATGACATTCTGACCTGGCATAACATCTCCTCCTAACACCCTCCTGCCCAGAACTTCTCCTAATGCCTCCCTGCACAGAACTTCTCCTAATGTCCCCCCGCCCAGAACTTAATCTCCTAATGCCCTCCTGCCCAGAACTTCTCCTGACATAGCTCTCCTGCACTTTTTTTTTCTGTAAGTACTTTTACTATTTCTGTCATTTTTCATCCGTCCCCACCCATGCGTCCTTGGCTGTTAATACGTTGGAGGAATGCGCACACCATGCATTGTGGGATACTCCACCCTACTAGCCACCCTTTCCCCATCTAGATCACCACTGGACCTTCACCTGGTGGTGGCAGGACTACGAGAGGGACAGCATCCACCCAAGAGAGAATCCTGCTCCTGCCCCCCCCCCGGCCGAGTCCCCAACGACCTGATGTAGTTTCCAAAACCGGGTCGCTGGTGTGGTGTGAGGTGTGGCATCCAGTGCCTCGACCCTCAGCGCCACTGGGCTGGCTCCCCTGCACATTCCTTATGTTCTGTTCAGGTTCTTGATGACAGAAGAAGCCACTGGTGACAGATTGTGGTATGAGCAGAATGGGGTTTATGTACTTGTTAGAGATATCTATCCCTCACACAAATTAGAGACCCATTGGTGTAAGAGCAGAATGGGGCTATTACTTGTCATGGCCATCCCCCAACCCCCTTTGTAAATTTTGCACAGAAAAGCCTCTTTCACATGCCACTGATGTAACAGGTGACACAAGTAAAATTCTGGGCATTGTGACAAATTCTGAGAATACATCTCAATAGTTTTTAATTAAGTGTTGGCAGATACTGCTGAGCAAAGTCAGTTATTTTTTAGATTTCAGAACAAGTTTGAATTGTCCTTAAACTTTCTTAGCCCGTTCTTGGGTCAATAAGTGCTGGCAATGTTTCTTCCTTGAAGGTTGTGTCTTGGAAATAAATGCAAACATCCTTCAGTTCCTGCAGTCCATGGTCCATTATATGAGGTCATCAGGTAGACACTGTGGGGACATATTCAGAGCTGGCTGGATGCCGTGCATAAGAGTGTGTTGTACAAAAGTTGCACCTACCAGCTCTTTTGCGATATTCAAACAGACTGCATGATGGGAACAGATCGCGCATTCTGTTTGAATGTTGGACCCTGGATGCACAGTACATAACAAGCGGCCACCATGTACTGCACAGTGCATCCAGGGTGTGGGTCTGAAGACCACCCATAGGGGAATGCATGGCACGACAGTGGATGCACCATGTCCCCCATGGGCGATATTCAGCCCAAACATGCAAATGAGCTAATTAGGCATGCAAGGTGCAAAGGGGCCTCTTGCATGCCCATTATGGGCTCATTTGCATGGCTGCAGTGGTTGGAATGTGCCGGGTCAGCCCCCAACCCCCCAAGCCCTGACCAAAAGTAGTCTACAGCACAGAACAATCCCCAGTGGTCCAGTGTACTAGGCATGGCATGAGCACCCTAGCAGCGACCTGATAAACCCCTTCCCATGCCCTGATCACCGTGTCGATGTACATTGTGCCAGAATGAGGAATTAAAACAGGCAATTCCCTAATATTTTCTAACATGAATGGGCGTTCAGGGAATGGGAAGGAGAGCCACTACACTATGGAAATGGGGCTCTTTACAAGTATATTATTTGCAAGTGCTCAGCTGGCCCAGTGGTGCTGAGAGCTGAGGTGCTGGACGCCACATCTCACGCTACACTGGCGACCCAGGTTCGGGAATGAGCCTGGGTTGTCAGGGGTCGGCATGGTGGGGAGGGTGAGGAGCGAGACTGAGCTGCTGCAAGGCAGCTCTCTCTGTTCCTGGGAGGGATTGGAGGCTCCCTGGTTACTGGCTACCACTCGGTGGAGGACGGATGATGGCGCCGATCTAGGGAGTTCCAGCGTTAGCCACAGGGAGGGGTGAAAGGGGCTGAACCTGTATCACGGGGTGTACATGCGCCTCCGTGCACGCACATCACTTGTGTGCTGGGGCCCTGGGACCAGGGAAGAAAACGTACAAAAAAACAAATAAAATATATGAAAAAAGATATACATTTGCAGGTGCTCAAAGCTGGGTGGGGAGCAGGGATTGTATGTACAGGGACGTAGTGATCAGGGCATGGGAGGGGGGTTAATAGGTCGGTGTTAGGGTGCTCATGCCATGCCTAGTACACTTGCTGCAGTGCCTGCAATTTGTGACCGTGTGATCGTGACAAGCGTGCAGTGTTCGCACATTCATTGCGATGATCGTGCAGCTCAGACCATATCGGGCATACTGCATTAAACAACAGGGGAACCATTTAACTTTCATTATGACACATTTCTTGACACAGGAGCTGCTTTTTAACTGGGCACACAGACATTTTTAACAACGGGATAGAAAAGAAAGAAATAAGGTATCAGGTTGGCCACCCTGATAGGGAAAAGAAAGGATAGTCAGAAGAAAGAGAAGAAAGGACAGAGTGAAATAGAAAACATTAGGAAATTGCCTGTTTTAATTCCTCATTCTGGCACAATGTACATTGACACGGTGATCATGGCATGGGAGGGGGGTTGTCAGGTCAGTGCTAGGGTGATCGTGCCATGCCTAGTACACTGACGACCAGGGATTGTTCTGTGCATTGCACAACTTGCGGTCAGGGCTTGGAGGGGGCAGGGACTGTGTGCCTTGATCTGGACTATGCATGGGGCACCTACCGGCCCCATGCATAGTTAAATAGTCTGAAAAGCTTAACTATGTGCCAGCGCAGCCAGCCATAGGTATGCTTGGAGGGGGTTGAATATTGTGATGCACGGAATATGCATGCGGGACCCCTCATTTGCATTTGCACATCGCAGTATTCTGGGCGGTGGCACAGTAGGGTTTGTGGGGTGCATTGAGGGCTTCTGAGTATTGCTATGCCCCTGACGGCCTGCACAAGTCCAGAGATGCATTGTTCACCTAGGAATGCACTGCGCATTTCTTTTGATTATGTGGGCCTTAGAATTTATCAGAACATTTAAGTTATGCAGCATCTCCATGGAAGATGTCTCAGATCTTGTGTGAATTTTTTCAGTGAGCTGTGTCAGGTATTCCTGAGATGCCACCTGGAACTGCATGCGCAGTGCTGGTCTGTCATTCACCCCTGTCCTCCTCCCTCTGTGTTTCTTTATACCACCTTAAAGCCATCCTTTTTCCTTTACCACCATTGCCACTTCCTTAGAGAACCATAATGGTCTCTATTTCTTTCTGCTTTTATTCACTTCCTTCATGCAGAGGTTGGTAGCTTTTTAGCCCTCCCTGGTTTTTCCCCACTGTGCCTCAACCCTTCCCTGGCAATCTTCCCCTTTGGGGCAGTTTCTGAGGCACTCCCCCATTTATTTAAAATCCGCGCTTCTAAAGTTCAGGACCCTCATCCTCATGTGGTTAGCCTCTGTTTCTGTCTTCATGTTAAACCACACTGTATGGTAATCGCTGATACCCAGGGCACTGCCCGCTGTGACATCTGCACTGCTGGTACTGTTTGTAAGCACCAGGTCCAGCACTGCCCGTCCCTAGTAGGTTCTTTGACTAGCTGCCTCAGAAAAGCCCCTTGTAGAGAGTCAAGGATGACCCTGCTCCTTGCTGAGTCCACAGTTGGAAGGCACCACTTGGCGTTTGCAGATTGAAGTCCCAACTGACTACATTCCCCCTTACTTGCCATTCTGGTGATGGCTATATAAGTGCCTTATCTATCTCCTCTCGGTGCGCTGAGGTCTGCACACTGCCCGTTATGGACAGTGATCTTGGGGCTGGTGTCCTGGTGATCCACAGCACCTCCAGCACCTTCTTTCTGCTGAACTGATTTGGTCTCTGACCAGATGAATTAACTGTTATGCCCCATGTACCAACTGCCTCAGTGAAGGAGAGTCAAGGACTAGATATCTCAGTGTCTGAATGTTATTCACACTTACCAAAGTGCCTGTCTCAGCAGCTTCTAAGTAAGGAAGAAAGGATGAGCTGGTTGAAATGAGTTATTTTTGCAAGGGCCTCCTGTTGAGCTGAACCATCAAGATACTTCTAGTTATAGGAGGACCCTGGGTGATGCCCACCCTCATCAAGGTCACAGTGATGTTGGTTGGTGAACTGAGTGAAGGGAGGGTGCTTGCCAACACAACTTGTTATCTGTGCTGGACTGTGGCTGTTTCACATGGGATAGGATATTAGCCAATATTCAAAACAGCAAACAAGTTCTAACTAATTTATTAGCTTGGTTTGCAATTTCTGCCAGTAGAGATGTCCATCATTGCAATTTGCACTCCTCACTAAAATGTCTGCCTCCCACTGTGAAGTCGGATTACTTCTTAGGTTCTTTTTTACACAGGATATGTTTATGTAGGGTCCCGACTGCCTTGCTCATCAACTAAATTTCTTTCAACCCAGTGGTAACCTTAGATTAGTAAATAAAAAATATGTTATGTGTGGTTCATAGCTCAGTGCTTATGCGTCATGCTGCAGTTTAATGTAAGTTATGCTTGGATACAGAGGCCAACAGAAGTAGGACAATACTGTCACAGTATTGGTTGTAGGAATTGAGAAGTGCTTAGGTACTTCCATAGATTTGAGTAAGTCAATGGTTACAGTATCTGTAAACTGGATAGTATAGGTATGGTGCTTAACTGTTTAAGCTGGTGAGTAAGTTGATAAGTCTTGATGTTTTGGCTTTACATTGTATCCCACCATAGGAAGGCTGCTTAGTCGAGTAGGAAGATTCCCCCTCCCCCAAAAAATAATAAGTATCAAATGATTATAGAATGATTATCTCCTCCAACTTCGGAGAGTGTGGCCAATAGCATGCAGGAGAGGAAAAAAACCCTTTGGGGGGGGAAGCCTCTGAGGATCCATGGCTACCAACCTGCCCGTCCTTCTGGGCATACTAAAACAGACTAATCCTGAATTAATGATTTTAAGCTGCGGCTAATCCGAATTCCAGTGTTGTAGATACTGATCCAGCTAAAGCAGGAAACGGAATATCGAAGTATTGATGTTAGAATGTCAGGTAAAGATGGCAGTTCATCCTTCTAGTGAATACCTAGTCCAAGAAATCTATGAGAGCATAAATGATTAGAAGCACTGACAGTAGCATAGATGAGCAATCCAAGGCAAGGAAGTCTTCTCCAAGACCATGTAGCCAAGACTATAGCTCTAGACCAGAACATGAAGACTGGTAGTTGCTGATCCGATTAGCAAACCTGCAAGGATGACCTTAGTAATGAAGCACAGGAGCTGGATCGAGCTACACAATATGGAGAGGGTGCAGTGGAAACCTCTGGTCTGGTGTAGGTGCAGGAGGTGAAGTGAAGTAGCAATATATTTCAGCGAATAGGTAAACATAAGTTTGATGGACCTCAAGCCCTGAGGCGAAGCAGGTTGTGGGAACAGGTGAGACAGTCTGTGATAAATCTCCAGGCATTGCACAAGTGAAGTAGGTAAGGTATGTAAGTAAGGTTGTACAACGAAGAGCTTCTTGGTTGCTGAGTCATAGTTCAATAGGGCGGTGTGTATATATATATATATATATATATGGTTAGGGAAGCCAGGATGGTACAATCGATTGAGAGCTGAAAGCTAGTGAACTTAATGAGCACATATGCTGAGGTCACAGTAAGCATGAGTGCTGACTATGCAAGGACAAATACAGAATTGAGTGCAGAAGAATTCCAGAGGCTGAAGCCAAGGGGATGGCCGAAGGCACAAGGTGATGGTTGCGTAAGCAAAAAGCAGTGATTACGTAAGTGAGTATGAGCAGAAGCATCCGAGAATTGATGACAAATGTCCAAACTGATCCAGATATAGGTCCATAGGGGCGAGGAGCTCCTCAAAAGCTAGCAGAGATGATGGCAGGCAGGCGTAGAGTAGAGTATGCGTATTTTCAGGCCCTGATGCTGGGCAAGGCAGGTGTGGAGTAGACATAGTCGAACCTCCAGGCTCCGATGTTGGGGAGCAGAGATGAAGGCGGATGAGCAGACAACGTGAACCACAGGTAATAGTTATATGGCACTGAAATAGGTTAGGTTTAAAGCATAAGCCATGATATATGAAGGCATACTGTAACAGAGCTTGGCTGAGAATCCAGGCAGGAATTGGAGTGGTAGTAGTAGACTCAATTGAATTGAAGCATTCCAGAAGGAAGTATCCAAGGGAGTGAGTGGGAGCTGAGCTCATACGAGATGTAGGAAGTGCGGCTGGACCACCGTGGTCAGCTGATGGAAGGTCTGAGGTGTAGATGTGTGGCGGACCACATAGATCAACCGATGGAAAGTGTAGAGTGACAGCTAGACCCAACAAAGGTTAGCAAGACGCAAACTATTCTTCTGAGCAGCAGGAGCAGGGATGCTTGCCAGGTGAAGCTCAGCGTGTCTGGCAGTGAGACCAGACCCCACGTAGGCCAGGCAAAAAAAGAAGAGTCAGTCAAACTAGACCCCACATAGGCTAGATGTCGAAGGGGCCACCACGGAGGCATCCTGGTACAATGGGTATCCTAGAGGCTAAGCCAAGGGACAAGGCAGGCAAGCGGCAAAAGGGCCAGCAAAGGGGCGAAACCATATGCAGCATGCTAATCGAACTCGTGTAGGAGTGACGTGTAGCAGTTGGTAGGTAGCTGTAGGGAAGCAACTAGCGCCTGATTTGTTGTTGTCTTCTGCATAGCTGGGCATACGGAGCTTGCATAGGAGAAGGGAGGCAGAGCCTGCAATCACTCTTCATATACTGCAAAAGGGGAGAATCAAGGTAGTTGAGTACAATGCTTGTACGCTAGGAACAGTAATGAGAATGTTGAATATCCAGCAGGGTGTAGTGATCTGGACTGTGCATCTAGTAGCATGCTACTGACAGAACAAGTGGACCTATTGCAGTACAATACCATTTTAACTGCATCACAGTGCAAGGAGCCATATTGCTTTGTAAGTGGCAGCACAAATAGTGCGAGGTACTAGGTCAAGTATCGCGGCTAGCAGTGCTACAATAAGCCCCTTGAAATGAATCCAGGCTTTAAGCCAAGTGACTCACGGCGATTGTTTGTTGAGCAGGTATCGCGATAGATAGGTAGTGAGCAGCAGGCAGCAATGTCCCGATCCTTGCTAGTCCGATAGACAACCAGAAGCCATGGGACGTAATGTTCATTGCACAAGCCACGTCAAAACACAGGTGCGGATGCCAGGTGGAGAACTGCAGGATTTCCATAGTGATGTAACGTGGAACCCAGCGCGAAGAGGCAATGTGGGGCCACAGCAGAGAGAAGCATTGTGCGAGGTAGGTAATCTGTTGCTCCAGAGGTAAAAACAGGCTGTAGGAACGGATTAGAGTAGCATGGAGGCGGCTGCTCAGGCTGAAGTGAGGAGTAAAGAAGTACAATAGTAGAGGCAGGCAGGTAGATAAGGAAACAAAGCAGGTGAGAAGTAAGCAAATCCCCAAAGAAAGGGGCAAAACAAAACAAACACCACTCTAAGCAGAGCACCTGTAGAGAGTTAGCTTAAGTAGTGTGTGGGGGAGGATCTCTTCCCCCACATAACTACAGGCAAGCCTTTAAATTCTGTATCCCACATGTTAAAACAAATGTGGGTTACTGCACTTCTGCTTATCCTGCAGCAAAGCTTTGGAATTCTCTTACTGCTACATTCAGGATTATTGATTCAGCTACAGTCTTTAAACACAAACTCATGGACTCCTGTGCCACTATCAGATTAAAACCTTGGATTGCAAATGTTTTAAAACTTAATACTCTTATAATAACTGGGGATCGTTTTTTCCCTAAGGGAACCCTGGTTATAATTCACCGTTATAACCCATGGGTTATAATGGTGAACACGTGCCGGGTTTCCCTTGCAGTGCGCATGCCCCAGCAGCAGCTCTTCCTTCACTCCATGCCAGCTGCCAGTCCTTAGCACCAGATCTGCCACTCGGTGGTAAGTTTATTTAAAACAAAAAAATAAAAAAAGTAAACTGGCACTTCAGGCAATAAAATGAATCATTTTTAAAAATACAGAAAAGTAAGGGACACCTTTCTCTTTGGCTGCTTTCCTTTCCGACTGCATGGAATGTGCCGAAACCCGACCAGACCGCACAAGGCTGTGTTTTCTTTTGAAGTGCAGTATATATAGTATATAGTTGCTGTGGTGATAATGCAGTCCCTAGCAATTATGTAAAATAAAACATGGGGTGGTGTGTTTAACTTGAGCCTTTACACACATCTCTCGGTGTTGGATGCATAAATAAACCCCTCGAGCTTTGCTTCTGAAGTTTATGTAGCATCCAACACCTTGGGGTATGTGCAAAATCTTGTTAAACACCACCCCATGCATTATTGTATATGTAATTACTGTATTATGTGTGTTCATATTCTGTACCTTGCATGTGTTACCTGCACCTGGTTTCCAGTGAGACTACCTGGTTACCAAATAAACAAATACATAACTGGAATAAAACCAGATAGTGGCCCCTCGTCCTCTACCATAAATACTGAGAAAAAAATACTCATTTAGTATAACTATTTTACCCTCATCCTCTTCAAACCTTGTGACTGCATTCAGGTAGTGGCCCCTCATCCTCTAACATAAATACAGGGCAGAAATGCTCATTTAGTGTTTCTGTTTTACCCATGTCCTACTCCATCCACCCACTCTTCCCTATTCAATCTAACTAGCCTCCCTTGAATTTGGTCTTCTCCTGTATGTAGCTAAAGAATGTCTTTTTTTTTTTTATTTCAGTTCTCTGTTAACCGGGTAAGGACCACTAGGCACACCTACCTGTTTTTGGGGGAACCCGAGATTTTTATGCTGGTTAAGTGACTTGCTCTGAGTCACACAGTATGCAAATGGAGGTTGGGGGAATTCAACCCAGGTCTGCTGAACCAAGCTCATTCACAGCTCGTTACTCTGACCTCTAGGCTATACTGCCTAGAGGTTAGAGTAACTTCTAGGAGTGTCTTACTGCCCTTATAGAAACCGATTTCAAAAGAAAGAGTTATAACTGTACATTTAAATGTTTTCTCACTGAGAGGAGATTTTAATAAAATAGTTTATCCACCGACTGTGTTAAGAATGCTGTACAGGTCATTGGTGAGACCTCATTTGGATTACTGCGTCCAGTTCTGGAGGCCGCATCTTCAGAACGACATAGACAGGGTGGAGGCAGTTCAAAGAAGGGCAACAAAATCGGTGCAGGGCCTGCACCGTGGGTCATAAGAGGAGAGATTGGAGGAACTCAATATGTATACCCTGGAGGAGAGGGGAGAGGGAGACAATATAGAGACCTTAAAAGTATCTCAGGGGATCAATAAGGTACAGGAGAGCAGCATCTTTCAGAGCGAAGCTGTTCTAAAACAACAAGAGGGCATGACATCGACTGGAAGGGAGAACTTCGCTCCCTCCACTGTCCTCACCTCTGCTTCTGACTTCTCCCTTCTAACCTTCTAGCTGGTGTTTCTTATCTTGATCTGGTACACTTTCTGGTTTATATCTGTCTGGTAATACCATTGGTAATATACTATACATCATTTCAAAGATTGAGTGTGAAAAACTTTGTTAGCTGGCTATGCAACGAGCTCCGTCCTATATATGGAATAGGAAAAGTTGTAGTAAAATGACAGTATCTGTTTGAATAATTATGTGACATCGTTATGTATTTCCACTGTGAAAATGTATTGTGATGGTTGTTTGTCTAAGTAGCCCCCTACAAATGAGGGTTCCCAAAAGTCTTCCTTGAGCTTGCCTAAATGCTCACTGCCAGGCTGGTGTCCTGCGTTCTAGGAGTTTAAATGTGATGCTAGAGCCTGTATAGCCTCTGTGTGCCGTCTCTTTAAGAGCTGCCTATTGCAGCATAAGTAATCTGAGAGGAACTCTGTTGAAAGATGTAACTATTAAGCTGAAAATCATTTAGAATGATAATGATAATGTAGTTTGTCTAACCTGCTTTATTTGTAGCAAGGACTGTTTTGTTTGTCTCTACTATCTTGGTCCTGGACTCCAAATTGGACCAATCAGTTCTGGTGGGACCTAAAACGTAGCTGGACTACAGGAGCTGTCTGAAGTCAAAATCTGTAGGAATTGTAGTTTTGAACTTTTTGCGCCTTTTTTGCAACTGAAGGGGGAGCTCTTGCTTTGACTGACAGCCAAATCAGCCAACCAAACCTTTTGGATGTTGGGGAAGTCCCAGGCTGCTTGCAGTTTTCATTTAGATCTAAGCTGGAAGCTGAACAAGAAAGAGCTGAAATAATTTTGGGCAGCAATCCTGAGTGGATTCGCATGGGAAAACTGTGAAAGGGCTGAGTTTTTGGCTTGCATGACTGCCAGCTGCTCCTGAGAGGGAGAGAAGAGAATTATTTTGGACTAAATCCAAGTTTGCGTGACTAAGCTACTGAAGTGGGCCAGGCTCAACCTGAAGAAGACCGAAGATTTTGCTGAATGCGATCGGCCTGTCAGGAGTTCAGCTACCCTAAGCTCCTGGTGTGTGCAGAGACTTTGCGATTGTGACCGGGGGCGCTTTGCCTGGTACAGTAGAATTCCCATACATGTAAAGTGCTATGGCTGCTAGTGGGTTGTGAGTTAGTTCCCCACTGTGTGAACTGTGTTCTGCTTGCTGGAAGCTGTATGCAGCCGAAAACGGACTGCATCCGAATTTGTCTCCATGCGGTCTGGGCCTTGCCAGACTGGCCCAGTCAGACTACCCACTGCACAGAGAAGCCATCGACGAGAGACCTGCCTGGGGATCAGCCCCCTGCTCCACGCATGAACAGGAACGACACCTCTGCGACTCGTGTGGGCCCTGCTTCTCCTGGCATTCCAGATCAGCCACTTGCAGTCTCGATTTTCGTCCAGCCTGTGTCCAGTCTTGGGTATCGTGAATAAATACCAGGGTAGCTCCCTGCAACAGCAGCTTAATCTGAGTGTGTCATCTAATTGTCTTGTTGTTTCGTTTTCTTTATGAACTGAGCCCTCTGACTTCAGATTACAAATATTGTGTACTGTGCATGTTGTGTTTTCCATCACAGGGCCCCAACCAGCTGCAACCCCGAGCAACAGTCCTGGCTAGCCCATCTCTTCTCCACCTGGGTACTCAGAGGTGTGACTGTGTGGGGGGACTCAAAGTGCATGCATAACTGCTTGATTGATATAATCTTTAAGCTAATTAACCTGATTTTGCCCCTTCCTTGTTCAAGTCCCCTGAATAAATCAGATCTAACTTTTTCTGCATGTAATCTGACTGTGGTTCAGTTTGTGCTCAAAGTACTGTACTGTTGCAGAGGCATGAAATGCCAGTGGTGTCCCTAGTAGGCTTCTGGAAGGTTCCCATGGTGAGCAGGCACATGACCATTGTCACTTTTGTCTCCACCGGGATGGCTTGACCTCGTGCGATGGGTGCCTACATCACATCATGGCACAGTTCACAGAGCTGCTTCAGCATGGCTCTGTTCAGGTGGTATCAGCCTACTGTCTCCACCTCAGTGAGCTGCTCAAAGGACAGCCTGTTACGATACCACCGTGGGGCTGACCGCCGATGGTGCCTTCCACCTCCCTGCCTCCTCCTCCTCCTCATTGGTGCACCTGTGATGGCAACTGCTGCTGGGTTCATTTTGCTGCGGGGTTCTCTGTGTGGCCCTCTGGCTCAGTCCCTCTGGCTTGGTGTGCTGGCTGGCTGGCTGTGTCTGTCTCTCTCTCTCCTTCTCTCTCCCTCTGCCTCAGGCAGTGTGCTGCTCTAGCAATTCAGTCAATGACCCACAGGTGGGCTGGAATTAAGTCTCCTTCTTTTGTACTTATCTTTCTATGGCGCCTTTGTGCTGGAGATGTCCCATAAATGCGCCGTGGATATGCACTGTGAATCAGGTTGCGCTGTGTATGCATGGGTGTGCCCCCTGTATATGCGCTGCATATCATTACATTGCACCTATGGCACATGTCATTTGGGGCAGGGCATCTTGGTTGTGCTCACTGGCACATTCACCCTGTTTGTGAATCATTCTACGGCGCATTATTGACTTGTGCCGGCGCATCTGAGATGTGCTGAGCACACCTCTTTTGTGAATCCTGCCCCTTTAATTTTATTTTAACTATAGGTGTTTGAGTTGCATCCTGATGAAGTGGTCGGATTGACCACAATAATTGGTTCTCCAGTCCTTGTCTGTAAGTGTGTGAAAAATTAAAACTGACACTGGTGCATGGGTTGGTTCACCACTGTGTTGTGGAGTTGTCTCTAAGGCTGTGGAGCAGATCCTTCCTGGTGCTGTTTTCTTTTTCCCTAGATACTGAGGGCCACACTAGTCCGAGGAGCTTTGGTTACTTCTTACTTCACCCATTATTTTTTTTTATCAACAAACAACTGTCATCTGACCTGATTTTGTACCCTTTTCACAATGAAATTGCAAAGTTAGTCGCATTCTTGTGCTACTTAGCTACTGTGTTGCCTTATATTACCATGGCTACTGCACTCTTTCTGTAAGGTCATGCAAATTGTAAAAGCAAGTATTTTCCCATCCATATCGACTGCTGCACCTCCCTGTATTAATATAATGTCAAGTTTCAGGGATGATCCAGATAATAGAGTTTATTTTTCACTTATTGAAATGTTTCATCAGGAAGGCACACTGAAAAACAACTTGCTCTTCTCTCAGTGCAACCGGGAGGTACAATTGGATGAAGAATTAGATATACAGTTTAACATTTAACTCATCCAAGAAATTAAACATTCAGTTACATTTGTAACAAGACAAATAGTTAAAAAAATATCATAAATAATCATACAAATGCATTTGTGACATAACCGCATACACAATATATGCAGAACAGAACAGTAGCGTAATAATAATTAACTACAAACCAGAAAATTCAGAGAACATGCCACATGAAAAGCATCAGTTAATATATTTGATAAAGCCTGGAGGTACAGAGTATATTCACTTTTGAGACAAAGCAGAGAACCAAGTATAAGGAGGCCTCAAAGGCAGCCACATAGGCCTGGTACAGGTAAGCATAGAAACATAGACTTTGACAGCAGATAAGGACCACTTGGCCCACCCAGTCTGCTCATTTCCCTACCTATTGGATAAGCTGCAGATTCTAGTTAACCAACAGCCTACTTCCTGCAACTCCCCACTATAATTGCCTTATGTCTGTCCCATGCATGTTTGAATTCCCCCACTGTTTTAGACCCCACAACCTCTCCGGGAAGGCGGTTCCATGCGTCCACCACTCTCTCCATGAAAAAGAATTTCCTCACATTACCCTGAGCTGTCCCCCCTAACTTTAAATTGTGCCCCTTGTTCTTA